>JBBPBX010066653.1:0-19612 GCA_038048925.1 Garcialebias charrua | reverse complement strand
CACACACACACACACACACACACACACACACACACACACACACACAACAAGAACATGCAGACTTCTCAGTAGCAGGCTTATTTCCTCATAAGGAGCTAGCTGAACACCTAGTATCTGACTTTTTGTAAGTCTTGCATGCATCTTATAGTAACTTATCTTTGTGTGGTAATTCTCTGACGGCTCTGTGGTTGTTAAAGTTTGCAGTGACCCACTAAGCACAGGCCAGCACCTCCACACACAAACTCCACAGACAGAGAAAAACAAGTTCTTATCAGAACAAGTCTGCTCATTTTCGCAGCTGCAGAGGAGTGAAGCTGTAGAGGAGTTTTGGAGTATTTTAAATAAGTGAATCTATCATATAAAACCGATTTAGATAGAAGCCTTTGTATTTTTATTCTTTTATTACGTTTAAACCTATGAGAAATGATGTGATATATGTTTTCTTTTATGATTCACAGCAAACTAAAAAATGCTTCACTGCTGAGGGTTGAAAAATATAGTTTTGAACATTACATAGCACGTTAAAAGAGTGTTTTTCCACAGTTTGAGTAAATCTGGGTGAAAGTTGAAAATTTCTTCTGACTGAAGAGATTGGAACTTTGCCAGATGGCAGATGGCATTAAGTCATTCTCTGCTGAGGGAGGGGACAGCTGAAAGAGACATTATGTCATTTTTCAGTGAGGGCTGAGAGGAGGTGTAAAACGTTACCTCACCACAGACCAATGAAGCCCTATCAGAATGATGTAATTTTCTGAGGAGGGGAACTGAAGCCCCCTCTCTGGGCTATAAAAAAGCTGTGGAAGAGAAGAAATTTTGCTGAGTTTTTGGACCTCTGAAGAATTCTTGTGGATTATACTGAACTCTCTGGAGCTGAAAAAGAAGAAGATTGGATTATCTGAAAAAGGGTTTTTCTTTTTGATCAACAAGGAAAACTTTTTTGCCTCTCAGCCCGGATATTTCCAACTTCTTCACAATTTGGACTGGCTTCAGAGATGGAATAATTTTCCTATTCTTTTGGAAATCCCTTGTGGTACTTTCTGACAAGAAAAAGGTAGGATAATCTTCCCAGTTCTATCCACAACTAAATTTATATTAAGATTAAATTATTAATAACAGTAAAAAAGCCTCCTTTTATACAAGAAGATTAAATAATCGGTTGAAACCAACAAAGCGGAGATCTTCTCGCTGAAAGCGGACTGGTTTATCAGCTTGTTTGAGCTAAAAAGAACACGGAGTTCTTTTTGTCCTCCCGGCTGCGGCAAAAGGGCCTTTGAAAGCTCAACGGAGCTGTGAATGGATGTTTTTACATTTTTATCGGAGTAACTGATTTTTCCTGGATATAATTATTTTTTTTTTTTACAAGATTTTTTTGTTTTATAACAATTCTGTGGAATAAACCTCAATTAATGGATTAAACCAATTTTTTTTCCCTTCTGAATGAATTAGGGATATTTTCCTTTCTGTTCATAACAGATTAAAAGGAGTTTAAAGAGAAGTTTTGTGCGTCGAGAGATCAGACTGCAGCAAGCTGAATGTTTGGGAAAATTGGGAAGATAAGAAGAACACAGTGTCCCTGTTCGTCTTCTAACCGCTGTTAAAGGCCTCTCGTAATGGATTTTTAACTAATTTTTCCAGGAATTACCACATTATCTAATGGATTAAAATTGTCTATTTCTGGATTACCATTTTTCTGGATGGATTTAACAAATTTGTGGAACAAACAAATTCTCTTTGATTTAATTCAACTATTAATTAAGTTACTGTTTTGGGTCATCCGAGACCAACCCCAGAGCGGGGACCTGCCAGCTAGAAGCTGACTGACCTTGGATGAAAAGCCAGGAGAACACGATGTTCTAATTTTAACCTCAGGCCCGCTTTGAAGGCCTTGTTCATCAGCATCGCAGAACAACTGAATGGATTACAATATCTTTGAATGGATAACACTTTTGAGGAATAATTGATTTTGCCTGGGAGGATTACCAGACTTTTTGGCCCTGAACAGTTTTGATGGATTACAACTGGGATTTTTAAACGCCGCTGCGGGAGTTTTGTTCATCAGCGCCGTGCAGCCGGTCTTGAGTGGATTGAAGCCTGGATTGCCGGTTCTTCCTTTCTGTTAGGATTAAAAACACAAGCTTTTCCTATGTGGGATTAAACAAAGATTTGTCCAGTCTGCTGGAGTGCAGACTTCTGAGTGGAGTACAACAGCATCACCTGGAGGTTTTTCTGTAGAAAAAACAAGATTTCCTGATGGGATTAAGTTTTCTGGTGGAAATAAAAACACAAGTTGGAACACAACAAGATTATGGAATTGAATATATTTAATTGGAATCAGATTATAGTAGAATAAACCAACATTTTGAAGAGTATACAAATTATTGATTGGAGTAGAACTCAATTCAATTAAAGCTAAAAACACATTAAAGCCCAGCGAGTGGAAGACATCTTTTGGTGAGCTGTGAATCATTTAACTCTCTTAAATGCAAATCATGTAACCTGATTAAATCTTTTTCTGTAGTAAGTAGTGCTTATGCTGTTACCCCTGCAAATTACATATTAAAGAATATAAAACGTACAAATTTGGATTTTTCATTCGACTCACCTTGATATTAAATGATGGGAAACTTGGTTCAAAGATAACAACAAGATTATTGGAGGTTTTAAATGGTTGTGTTAGCCAAAAAGAGTAAAACAATATCCTGGAACCTTATTTTCCTAGGTTCTAAAACTAACCAGACGGATAACAATAACTATCTACTAGAGGTAATCTGTCGTTAATGTGTGTTTCTCCGTGGGATACGATCTGACTCCATTCTGCTAAGTCGGGCTATCGGCGGAGTGAAACAGGATATGACATGCAGATTTGAAGACAGTAACAGTCTGGTTGAATTACCTCGTCTCAGCCTTAATCCTAACTAATCTTGAGACATATCGGGTAATACTCGTGTGCAAGGATAAAAGTTAAAAAACCCGTTACTGGAGAGGCTGGAGTGAGGACTTGTTGCAAAATCCTGCAGCTAACCTCACTCACGTAGAATAAACAACTTTCTGGATATACACAACTGTGGTGTCTTGCAAAATGAGGAGGCTCAGACTATTTTCCATGTGACTTTAATGCGCCCTTATGGTCTTCTTCTTCTTTCGGCTTTTCCCTTTTCAGGGGTCGCCACAGTGAGTCATCCTCCTCCACCTCACTCTGTCCTCTGCATCCTCTGTCCTCACTCCAACTACCTTCATGTCCTCTCTAACTGTATCCATATAATAATTATAATAATAATAATGAATTCCATTTATAATGCACTTTTCATTAATAAAAATCTCAAATATATATATATCTCCTCTTTGGCTTTCCTCTTAGTCTTTTTCCTGGCAGCTGCATTTCTAACATCCTTCTACCAATATACCCACTGTCCCTCCTCTGGACATGTCCAAACCATCTCAGTCTGGCCTCCCTAACTTTATCTCCCAGTTGTTCAACATGTGCTGTACCTCTGATTATCTCATTCCTGATCTTATCCATCCTTGTCACTCCTAAGGAGAACCTCAGCATCTTCATTTCTGCCACTTCCAGTTCTTTCTCCTGTCTTTTTGTCAATGACACTGTCTCCAGACCATACAACATAGCTGGTCTCACCACTGTCTTGTAAACTTTTCCTTTGACCTTTGCTGACACCTTTTTGTCACAAATCACTCCTGAAACTTTTCTCCATCCACTCCATCCTGCCTGGACTCTCTTTTTCACCTCTTTACCACATTCCCCATTTTCCTGGACAGTGGACCCCAAGTACTTGAAGTCCTGCACCTTTGTGACCTCTGCTCCTTGTAGCCTCACTGTTCCACTGGCCTCCCTCTCATTCACACACATGTACTCTGTCTTACTACGGCTGACTTTCATTCCTCTTCTTTCAAGTGCATACCTCCACCTCTCCAAGTTCTCTTCCACCTGTTCCCTGTTCTCACCACAGATCACAATGTCATCTGCAAACATCATAGTCCATGGGGATTCCTGCCTGACCTCATCTGTTAGTCGGTCCATCACCAGAGCAAACAAGAAGGGGCTCAGAGCCGATCCTTGATGCAATCCCACCTCCACCTTGAAGCTATCTGTCACTCCTACAGCACATCTCACCACTGTCCTGCTGTCTTCATACATGTCCTGTACCAGTCTAACATACTTTTCTGCCACTCCAGATTTCCTCATGCAATACCACACCTCCTCTCTTGGCACCCTGTCATATGCTTTTTCTAAATCCACAAACACACAATGGAGTTCTTTCTGACCCTCTCTGTACTTCTCTATCAACATCCTCAAAGCAAAGATGGCATCTGTGGTGCTCTTTCTTGGCATGAAACCATACTGCTGCTCACAGATAGTCACCTCTTGTCTAAGTCTTGCTTCCACAACTCTCTCCCAGATCTTCATCGTGTGGCTCATCAACTTAATTCCCCTGTAGTTGCTACAACTCTGTACATCACCCTTGTTCTTAAAAATGGGAACCAGCACACTTCTTCTCCATTCTTCAGGCATTTTCTCACCCTCAAATATTCCATTAAATATTTGAGTCAAAAACCTCACTGCCATCTCTCCAAGACATTTCCAAACCTCCACTGGTATGTCATCAGGTCCTACTGCCTTCCCCTTCTTCATTCTTTTCAGAGCTTTCCGGACTTCACCCTCACTAATCTTTCCCACTTCCTGGTCCACAGTTTCTATGACCTCCACTCTTCTTTCTCTTTCATTCTCTTCATTCATTAGCTCCTCAAAGTAATCCTTCCATCTTCCCATCACACTCTCCTCACTTGTTAGAACATTCCCATTCCCATCTTTAATAAGCCTAACCTGCTGCACATCCTTTCCAGCCTGATCCCTCTGTCTTGCCAATCGGTACAAGTCCTTCTCGCCCTCTTTAGTGTCCAGTCTCCCATACAACTCATTGTACGCCCTCTGCTTTGCCTTAGCTACTTCCCTCTTTGCTCTATGTCCCATCTCCTTATATTCCTGTCTCCTCTCTTCAGTCCTCTCACTGTCATATTTCTTCTTGGCTAATCTCTTTCTTTGAATGGCATCCTGCACTTCACTATTCCACCACCAGGTTTCCTTATCATCCATTCTCTGTCCAGATGACACACCAAGTACCTTCCTACCTGTCTCTCTAATTACTGTTGCTGTAGTAGCCCAGTCACTTGGAAGCTCTTTCTTACCACCCAGAGCCTTTAACAGCTCCTCTCTGAATTTCTCACAACATTCTTCCTTCTTTAGCTTCCACCATTTGGTCTTCTTCTCTGATTTTACTCTTTTTCTCTTCTTCGCAACAACAGTCATTCTACACACAACCATCCGATGCTGTCTGGCCACGCTCTCCCCTGCCACAACCTTACAGTCTCCAATCTCCCTCAGGTTTCCTCTTCTACACAGAATGTAGTCGACCTGTGTACTCCTTCCTCCACTCTTATAGGTCACTCTATGTTCCTCCCTCTTAGGGCTGGGCCATATCATATCGTTACCGGTAATACCGGTATAAAAAGCTTGCCCGGGCAAAAATCTTATATCATGATATGCTAATTTCATGACGTAATACGTCAGGGCGCCCCGCCCCTTAACACCCGAGCGCTTTAAACAACTGCGCACATCCCCTCCAGTCTGTACTGGTGTAAAACGCTAATTAGTTACTGCTAAAATGTTAAAAACAACGCGCGCGCGTCTCAGCTTCTCTCCCCCCTGCTCTGCAGGCAGACAGCTGTCCCCCCCTCCCCCGCCCCGCTCCGCTCTGAGCAGCCGTGTCCTCGCTGTAAACTGTGTTACAAACACGCGCGGCTCCACAGTCACTCCTGTGATGTTTCTCTGCACGCTCAATAACCTTGCTGGTTTATAGCAGACGTTGCTTTATTGTTTAAGCTGCACAAATACACTTAACAGACTGCATGATCCTCCACCGCTCCGTTCTCTGACTTTCTTTCACACCCGAACCTGCGCGCCTACGTCACGCTCTCACTGGTGGCGGTGCGTTCACTGGCACTCTGTAATTTACATGCACAGCACTGCTGTATACATTACAACTCCATCAGAGACAGATCCGTTAAAAAAATGAATCAGAGGAATGACACAAACTTCATTTTATTTAGGCTAGTTGTTTTAGGAAACTACACCTGCACTTTAAAAATGTTTGTTATTTAGATTGGAAAAAGTCTGCACAAAATATAGATAAAAAAACCACCACAAAAACTAAAGTGCAGGTGTAGTTTTACTTGGAGACTAAATACTTTACTAAATAAAGTAATTTCAGTAAAATTACCCCTTGTTGTTTTTAAAAATTTTATATAATACTGCAAAGCAACATGTTAAGTTAATTTTGTCAAATAAATACATTTGATTTTTTTTTTTAGGTTATATCACGAAATTTATCGTTATCGTGATAATACTCTGAAATATCACGATATAATTTTTGAGGCATATCGCCCACCCCTACTCCCTCTTTTGGAAATAGGTATTGACTACTGTATAGCCATTTCCATTCTCTTGGCAAAATCCACCACCATCTGTCCTTCTTGGTTTCTTTCCTTGGCACCAAACCTACCCATCACTTCCTCATCCCCTCTGTTTCCTTCACCAACATGTCCATTCAGGTCTGCTCCAATCACCACTCTTTCCTCCCTGGGAATACTCTCTATCACTTCATCCAAATCTTTCCAAAATTTATCTTTCTCCTCCCCATCACATCCAACCTGTGGAGCATAACCACTGACTGTTTAGCATCAGACCTTCTACTTCTACCTTCAGACACATCACCCTATCTGACACTCTCTTCACCTCTACTACATTCTTTGCCAACTCCTCCTTCAGGACCACCCCTACTCCATTTCTCTTTCTATCCACACCATGGTAAAACAGTTTGAACCCTGCTCCAATACTGCGAGCCTTGCTGCCCTTCCACTTGGTCTCTTGGACACATAAAACATCTACCTTTCTTCTCTGCATCATGTCAGCCAGCTCTCTACCTTTGCCTGTCATTGTCCCCACATTTAGAGTTGCAACCCTCAGTCCTACATTCTTCACTTTCCTCCTCTCCCTCTGTCTCCTGACACGTTTCCCTCTTCAGGGTCTTCGACTAACAGTAGCACAATTTCTGCCGGCACCCTGTTTGTCAACAGCACCGATGGCGGACGTTGTTAACCTGGGCCTCGACCGATCCGGTATGGTTTCACTTTGATGGTTTCACTTTGATGAACTCTCATTATGGTTTTGGCAAGTGTTTTACATCGGATGCCATTCCTGACACAACCCTCACCATTTACCCAGGCTTGAGACCGGCACAAGAGATACACTGGCTTGTGCTCCCTAGTGGCTGGTTTTAATGCGCCTTATGGTACACAACAGAAAACGAAACCTGCTAGTGTTGCCAGGTCTCGCAATAGAAACAAGCAACCAGCTCCATGAAAACAAGCCCAACTGGCAACCCACCACATTGTGTAAAACAGAGGCCGTTTTTAAACAGTATAAACATACATTTATTATGGCATTACATTTAAACAGCAAAATTATGCTAAACACTTTGAATAACATACTTTTACGCTCTGAAAAAAAAAGATTTTACATATGTAACATTAATTCAATCCAGGGAATTGGATTATGGAATGGTTTGGAGAGTGATGTTAAAAATGCCAAGTCAATGTGTACATTTAAGAAAATGATCAAAACTGAATTGTTAAAAATGTATATATGAAGTAGCTTAATGAAAAATTAGAAATAATTATTCATTTTGTTCTGTTACTTGAAGATTATTATTGTTTGAACTTATTGTTTGAAAAAAGGGGCAGATATAATAAGATTTTTTTCATCTTTCTGCTACCTTTCATTTTTTATTTTGTATTCTTATCATTTATGGAATTGTTTTGTATTGTATTTTAAAAGGAATAAATTTTATAAGTAAATAAATAAAATTAAAATAAATAAATTCAACCTTTTTTTTTTCTTTATAGATGGCCTCCCTTCTCACCTCACAGCCATCCTCTCACACCGATATGATTTTTTTTTAAATTTAAAAAAAATTTAAAAAAAAATTTTAAAGAGAGAAAGGAAAGATAGAAAGTAAGACAACAAAACACAACAATTATCCACAAAAAGAGCACAAGGCAAACACACCCAACCTCCGTCCACAATCCTGCAAAGCACATGACAAAACACAGCAACAAAATACACATGCATAAAGACTAATAATATTCATGACCTTGCAGTAGATTTCCATAAATAAACATACCCATACCTACAAATATATATACATATACATATATATATACATATATATATATATATCCATATACATATATATACATATATATATACATATATATATATATATATATATATATATATACATTATATATATATATACAGGTAGTCCCCGACTTACGAGCGAGTTCCGTTACAACGAGGTGCTCGTAAGACGAAAATTCGTAAGTTGGAACACGAAGCACATGTTCTCGTAAGTCCGGATTTTCGCTCGTAAGTTGGAACGGTTTTGCTAGCGCGACTACAAACACTCGTTTTTCATCGAAAAACTGCTTATGAGTGCATAAAAATGATCGGAAACGTGTGTCCACATGTTTAGCTAACGAACTGTGGTGAAAAAACACAGAAAAACTCGGTATTTTTTGCGTTTTTTCCAAAAATTGGCCAGCTCGTAAGTCCGGAACCTCGTAAGTTAGAGCGCTCGTAAGTCGGGGACTACCTGTATCTACATATACATCCTTGCATCCATTTGTGAGTGGTTGTGAGCATGCATAAGTGAATAAGTTTCTGCATATGATATCTACATATACATCCCTGCATCCATTTGTGTGTGGCTGTGAACATGCATAAGTGAATAAGGTTCCTCCGATAGAACATTCAGTAGCGACTGTGAAGCATCAGAGATCCGTCCCCCCAAGGCCCGAGGCAGACGAAGGGGCGATCAAAGCCCAAGACCCCAAGAAGGACCCCGAGCCCAGAGTCCCCAGGGCCACCCGAACAGGACGAGCCACTCACCCTCTCCCCAGATCTGACCAAGGGGGAGAACCGGACGAGCTCCACCAGCGACTACACACAATGACCCCCGGGAGGCCAACAGCGACAAACCCACAGGCCCCCGCCGGAGCCCGTTGCAAGAGCCCGCTGCACTGACGTAGCCCCAGGCCCGGTCACCGAGGCCCGGGCACCAGGGACGCCCACCCCTCAGGCCCAGACCCGATAGGACCAGAGGACCCGAGCCCCACCAGGCAGCCACCAGGCCGAGCCGACACACGCCCAAGCGCCCAACCCCTGAAAGCGACAACAAGGGCCCCCAGCACGCCCGCAGGCAAAAGGACACCCACCCGGGGGCCACGTGGTATAGCGTGACACCAAGTAGCCTCAGATGTAACAGAGAGGGGGCAGTCCAAATACCAGCCTGACAATTAGACATTCATACACGGATGAAAATAAATTCAACCTTTAATTAACCCCATTTAGCCTCAGGGACTCATTTAGAGTCAGAGAGTCCGAGAATCTTTGTCATTCGCACCACATGTGGTACATGTGATGAAATGAGATTATGTGCACAGGGCCCCCCCAAAATGCAGAGTAAGCTACAGAGTCAATATCAAAACTACTAAAAGCTGGGAATGTACCGGGAGCCCGTGAAGCTGCAATTGCTCTGAGTGCAGCCATCTTGACCATGTCATGTTCACTTACTAGAGAGACCTGAATTTTAAACAAAGAATGAAACAGTGGACAACAATGACAACAATAGACAATCATAAAGGATGCGTACAAATTGTATACATTTTTTAAACAGCAAACTCATATTAAACACAACACAAAAACTTTCTTTAAACTGTTTAAAAGCAGACACATGAGCCAACTCAAGCAGGTCAAGTGTATCTGATTTTTTCATTCAACCTTTATTTAGTCAGGTAAATCTCATTGAGCCTCATGGACTCATTTCCTTGTTGTTCTTGCTTCCCCATCAGGTCTGTTCATCTGTAACACAGAAATTCACTCGGATAGAAAAACCATTTATAAGCGACTTTAGAAAAAACAAGCCCAAAGTCGCTTATGATAAGCAGACTTGGCAACTATGAAACCTGCACAACGGTGTCTGAATGTTAGGACTCTACCAACCACATCAATTCCTTTTAGATGAGAAATTATATTACAAACCGGATTCCAAAAAAGTTTGGACACTAAACAAATTGTGAATAAAAACTGAATGCAATGATGTGGAGACGGCAACATCTAATATTTTATTTAGAACAGAACACAAATCACAGATCAAAAGTTTAAACTGAGAGAATGTATCATTTTAAGGGAAACGTATGTTTCAAAATTTCATGGCATCAAAAAATCCCAAAAAAGTTGGGACAAGTACCACTGTGTGGCATCCCCCCTTCTTCTTAAAACACTCAACAGACGTCTGGGGACAGAGGAGACCAGTTTCTCAAGTTTAGAAATAAGAATGCTCTCCCATTCATGTCTAATACAGGCCTCGAACTGTTCAATCGTCTTGGGCCTTCTTTGTCGCACCTTCCTCTTTATGATGCGCCAAATGTTCTCTATAGGTGAAAGATCTGGACTGCAGGCTGGCCATTTCAGTACCCGGATCCTTCTCCTACGTAGCCATGATGTTGTGACTGTTGCAGAATGTGGTCTGGCATTATTTTGTGGTCTGGCATTATTTTGCTGAAAAATGCAGGGTCTTCCCTGAAAGAGATGACGTCTAGATGGGAGCATATGTTGTTCTAGAACCTGAACATAGTTCTCTGCATTAATGGTGCCTTTCCAGACATGCAAGCTGCCCATGCCACAAGCGCTCATGCAACCCTATACCATCAGTGATGCAGGCTTCTGAACGGAGCGTTGATAACAACTTGGGCTATCCTTGTCCTTTCTGGTCCAGATGACATGGCGTCCCAGTGTTCCATAAAGAACTTCAAATCGTGACTTGTCTGACCACAGAACAGTCTTCCATTTTGCTACACTCCATTTTAAATGACCCCTGTGCAAACGTCTGAGCATGTGGAGCTTGTTTAGAAATGGCTTCCTCTTTGCACTGTCGAGTTTTAGCTGGCAACGGTGGATTGTGTTCACTGACAATGCTTTCTGGAAGTATTCCTGATCCCATTCTGTTTTTTCCTTGACAGTGGTATTCCTGTTTGAGGTGCAGTGATGTTTAAGGGTCCGGAGATCGCGAGTATCCAGTAGAGTTTTACGGCCTTGACCCTTACGCACAGCGATTGTTCCAGATTCTCTGAATCTTTTGATGATGTTATGCACGGTTGATGATGATAACTTAAAAGTCTTTGCTATTTTACGCTGGGTAACACCATTCTGGTATTGCTGCACTATCTTTCTGCACAACAATGGTGGAATTGGTGATCCTCTTACCATCTTGGCTTCTGAGAGACACTGACACTCTGAGAAGCTCTTTTTATACCCAATCATGTTGTCAATTGACCTAATTAGTGTTAATTGGTCTTCCAGCTGTTTGTTAGATGCTCAATTTTCTTTTTCCAGCTGCTTATTGCTACTTGTCCTAACTTTTTTTGGGATTTGTTGATGTATATTTATTTGTTTTTTTTTAACCAGTGCTAATTAATTTAATTAATCACTCATCCTTACAATCAACAATCAATGAAATTCAAAGGCATCATCAGTCATTATGAAGTTTTGAGAACAGGTTGTATCATAAACCAAGGTTGAAGTGTTAACAAATTGTTCAATCATTTTAATTAATTGATTGATTAGGTTAATAATTAGGGTGGCACGGTAGCTCAGTTGTTAGAGCTGATCACCTCTCAGTGAGAAGGTGACCGTTTCAAATCCCGGCTGGGACGTTTCTGGGTGGAGTTTGCATGTTCTTTCCGTGCATTCGTGGGTTTTCTCAAGGTACTCCGGTTTCCTCCCACAGACTAAAAACATGTATGTTAGGCTGATTGTTAACTGAAAATTATCCCTAGGTGAGCGAGAGAGTGAATGGCTGTTTGTTTCATTTTTCTCTGTGTCCCTATGATGGACTGGAGAGTGTCCCCCGCCTCTCACACAGTGACCCCCGTTACCCAACAAGGAAGAAGTGGATAAAGATAATGGATGGATGGAGGATGGATGGATGGACGATTTTTAATTAGAAAAGTAAACTCGGTGACCCCTAAACATTTCAACAACTGATAGAAGAACATAAGCCACAGCTCACAGGTGTGGGGACGAAGACCAGTCTTAGTCCACAGCATCCTCTGATCATTCAGAATCACTCCAATAAACATGTACTTCTCAGATTTCTTCCGTTTTTATTTTTAATTTTAATTTTTTTACTTTTCTTATGTAGTGCACCAATTTACCACCCTCAGCTTCAAGTCCTGTGTCTTCTTGCGTCATCCATCCATCCATCTATTTTCGTCCACTTATCCGGGGTCGGGTCGCGGGGGTAGCAGCCTAAGTAGGGAGGCCCAGACTTCCCTCTCCCCAGCCACATGGAGCAGCTCCTCTGGGGGAATCCCAAGGCGTTCCCAGGCCAGCCGAGAAACATAGTCCCTCCAGCGTGTCCTGGGTCTTCCTCTGGGTCTCCTCCCGGTGGGACATGCCCGGAACACCTCACCAGGGAGGCGTCCAGGAGGCATCCTAACCAGATGCCCGAGCCACCTCAACTGGCTCCTCTCGATGTGGAGAAGCAGCGGCTCTACTCCGAGTCCCTCCCGGATGACTGAGCTTCTCACCCTATCTCTAAGGGAGAGTCCAGACACCCTGCGGAGAAAACTCATTTCAGCCGCTTGTATCCGAGATCTCGTTCTTTCGGTCACAACCCAAAGCTCATGACCATAGATGAGGGTGGGAACGTAGATCGATCGGTAAATTGAGAGCTTTGCCTTTCGACTCAGCTCTCTCTTCACCACGACAGACCGGTACAGCGCCCGCTTCACTGCGGATGCTGCACCTATCCGCCTATCGATCTCACGCTCCAGTTTTCCCTCATTCGTGAACAAGACCCCGAGATACTTAAACTCCTCCACTTGGGGCAGGACCTCCTCCCCGACCCGGAGAGGGCATGCTACCCTTTTCCGGCTCAAGACCATGGCCTCGGATTTGGAGGAACTGATCCTCATCCCGGCCGCATCACACTCGGCTGCAAACCGCTCCAGCGAAAGCTGTAGATCACGATCTGATGAAGCCAATAGGACCACATCATCTGCAAAAAACAGAGAAGCGATTCTAAGGCCACCAAAACGGATCCTCTCAACACCTTGGCTGCGCCTAGAAATTCTGTCCATAAAAGTTATGAACAGAATCGGTGACAAAGGGCAACCTTGGCGGAGTCCAACTCTCACTGGAAACGAGCCTGACTTACTGCCGGCAATGCGGACCAAGCTCTGACACCGGTCGTACAGGGACCTAACAGCCCATATCAATGGGCCTGGTACCCCATACTCCCGGAGTACCCCCCACAGAACCCCCCGAGGGATGCGGTCGAATGCCTTTTCCAAGTCCACAAAGCACATGCACATTCTTGCATCATGCCCCTAACTATTTATTACATACACTGTCATCAGCATGAATCTTGGGGTATTCTCCAAGAACAGACCTAAAGTCAATTCCTGCTTCTTTAAGATGCTGCTCAAGGCCTCTCGTGTTTTCGTTGATCCTGACCCCTGATTACTTTGTGCCCAAGTTCCTTCTGCTGCCATCTCTGGTTTCTGCCTTTTTCTGTCTTTTTGAGCACCATCTCTCTTCATTGCTCATCTAAACTGTCAATGTGTTGCACAGTGACAGTTTTCGTTGTTCTCATTCTGCTGAAGTAAAAAACAAGAGTACCGTATTGCATTTGGAGAACCTTGCTGCAAAGTTGGAAACATCCCCTTAATGCTTCCTCTGTTGTGACAGTGCACTGATAACGTTTCTGCTTTTGAAGCTTCTGTAGCAGCCTTTTAAAAGAAGTGTTTAAACTGTATCTCAGATATGGTCTGTAACCTACACTTGTCAATGAACATGGAGTGATGTTCATCTGAAACTTTTTGGAAAAGCATCTAGAAGGTCTGAAATCTACTGATGTGATTCCCAAAGTCATCAACAGAGTTCTTTTCAGCTTCAGTTGAGACATCCAAGGCCCTGTTGATATTCTCCAAGTACACTCAGAACATTAAGTTTCAGTTGTGCAGTTTTCTTAGCAAAATCATCAGAACTGCTTTGCTGAAGGCTTGCACTGTCTGCACAGTCCATATCCAATAACTCAAGAAAAAACAAAGTAGTTCCATTAAACTCACAGAAGTTTTGAACAATATGTGTATTCTGTTACCCCACAGCATGGAACAAGTCCACGTGGGAGCTTCTTCTTATCTAAAAGTAACCCTAACTCTCTTCTTTACCATCCTTATAGCACATCTTATTTACTCCAGCGATGATGTTCTCAGCAAAACAACCCCTGCTGTAGCACGTCCTCTAGTGATGAAGAGACAATGGCCCTCATTCACGAAAATGTTCGTATTTTTATCCTAAATTTCTGCTACTTTTGTTCGTACGAAGCGTTCGTACGAACATGCCACGTCAGATTCAACAAAGTCTTCTATCCTCAGGAAAAGTGTGTAAATGGGTTGCGTAAATATGATGAATCCCACCTGTTCCAACCACCTGCGCGTGCACGCGGAGAGGTTATTTACATAATTCCCACCCCTCAAAACACCATACAGTATAAGGCTACGTTTCCTACCTCGGAGGCAAAACGTGTTCGTGCATAAAATGACACACACCAGCACTTTGGTGTGGACTTGTTCCTGTTTAAAGTGCTTTATAAATAAAATGGTATGGTATGGTATGGTATGGTATGGTATGGTGCATAAAATGACAGCGAAAAGTAAAAAAGAAGAACTCTACCGGTGCGGAGATTGAAGTTCTGCTCTCCTTGATCGAGAAAAGTAAATCTGTCCTTATTAGCAGCGTCACTCATGGGAATAAATGACCAACTAATGCCAAAGAATGTTTGTTTATAATAAATGTGGACCTTAAAATATACACGTGTCCTGGTGGCTAACTGGTTAAAGCATTTCACCGCTTATCGAGATTTCGTTGGTTCGATTCCCACAAGGTATGCCTTTTTTTTTCCTTCCTTCTTTAGATTATTTATTCATTCCAGATTAAAAAGACTTTATGCTTCATTTCTTGTTGTATTGTAAATAGTTTTCTTGTGTTTTTTAAATCTGGAATGAATTAAAAGGATAAAAAAAAACGTCCCATGTGGGTCTCGAACCCATAAGGTTCGGCATTGCGACGCAACGCTCTACTGATTGAGCTATCTGACAGCTATGACTGCGACAGGAGGTCAACCTAAAGTCTACGTTACCGAAGTCTGCGTTACCGAGACAAATTAAACTTAAATTAATTCATAATTTAAGTTGGTTTTAGTTTTAGATCTTCATATTAATATTGTAGTGTTAGAAAACGGCATTGATAACAAATTGATTTTAATTTAAATACTTTAATCCGTTAGTCATTATTACATTTAAAATTATAATTCGACTTCAAACAGAACCTATTGTCAAGACCAATTGTGGTGCGTGACTTTTTTAAACTCTAAATATTTTCTAAATAACGAAATATGAAGTTATTAGTGGAGAAATTCCGTCTGGATGACAGCAGACTGACGCTCCTAAAATATACGACAGGTCCGGACCACTCGTAAATTTTGTTCGTATCTGAAAAAAATCGTAGGATACGAAAACATTGTTGAATGCCGCAAATGATCCTAAATCACTCGTACGCAGTTTAAGAACAAATCTGTGCGTACGAACGGTTCGTGAATGAGGGCCAATGTTGTCTAATGGACAATGACTTTCCCCAGGTGTCCTCAAGCACACCTGTCTGTCATTGTATTTGATATATTCTTCGCTATTTCTTCTTTGTAACAACAAAATCCACATTATGAAGATGGGTATAGACCTGAATTGCCTTATTATTTGATGCTATCCAGGTCGACAGATGGTCCTAATGTGGTATAGTCTTCATCCGTCTATCCATATGCCACTGCATATGCCACTTTGCCTCTATACCAACATCAACTACCTCATACATACCCGGTATACTGTGTACATTAACTCATATGCTGTTTTGCCACTCTTTGCAAATGTCAATGCTAGAACCTTCAGTTTATTTTATAGATATACTTTTTATACTTTTTATACTACTATGCAAAAACTCAGGACAGTATTACACTTTTATTATTTCATTTTATGCTTATGTTCATTAAATGTTTAGTGTTTTAGTGTTGGTGTAAATTTTCATACTTTTATACTACTATGCAAAAACTCAGGACAGTGTTACACTTTTACTATTTTATGCTTATGTTTATTAAATGTTTCAGTGTTTTAGTGTTTAAATGGTTACTGTTGCACCGAGGGACTGAGAGAAACGCAATTTCAATCCTGTGTATGTCCTGTACATACTGTATTGCAGTTCTGACAATAAAGTTGACTTTCACTTGACTTTGACTTTGATATGTCCATAAACTTTCTCTTGTCCCACCTATAACTTCTGATGTTCTCAAGACAATAGCCTATATGCCACGGGTTTCCGTTCCAGCACCTCCGCAGTCATTACACAGACGGAGCACTTCCGGTTAGTGGGAAAGACACGAACATAAATGACTAAATACAATTAAAGGGGACCACAGATGCAAAAATCACTTTTTAATGTTTTTTTACTCAACTTTGGGTATTAACTTCATAAAAAAACAGTCCTTGTGCCAAAAAAATGCACCCAGTGGTTTATTTACTCTAAGTAGATTTATTTATTTTTGATAAATACACCAGGATTCACACTTCCTGCAGTTATTGACGTCACAGGCCGTAGCCAATCACCTCAAACCTGAGTCCAGCCCCTCACCTAGCAACCCCTGGTTAGGCTCAACCCACTTCTGTATTAAACACATGACTGTTGTTTTTCATGATTTCATCTCATCTTTTGTTTATATGTTCTTAATTTCATGTGTACAGCACTTTGTTGCAGCTGTGTTTTTTTAAATGGCTTTATAAATAAAGTATAATTGTTATTTTTATGTTTTAGTTCAATTTTTAGTGTATTTGCGATCGCTGCCAACGCGCAGCCGGCAAAAATTAAACGAGCGGACCCCCGGCTTAGGGACCGGTTGCGACGGGACCCTCTTCCGGCGCGATGGAGCGGAGCTTCAACTGTACAGCCTCATTTCAGCCTCGCAGCAGCCTCGCAGCAGCGAGGACCTTCTCCTTACAGATTAATTTACGGGAGACACTTGGTAAACTTTGTGTTGTCTTGACTGGAACAGCGATAACTCCCAAAATCTCCGCGTGCAACGAGCGGAGCTGGCGAAAACCGGAAGAGGAACAAGCTAACATTAGCTTCGGATTCGGCAGGTCTCATGCTAAAAGGAGCAGCTCATGGCGGCGCTCTCAGACGGGTTTCGGTAAGTTATCTTAAGCTAGCACTAACAGTAAGTCAAATGAGTAATAAAAAAGGAGCTAATTTTAAAACAACAACACATTACAGATACTGGCTGTTACAGAGGGCGTAAACAGATCTTTGAAGGGCGTGGACTTCAAGAAACCGGTCGTTCAAAACGAAAGTTAAAAATGGCAGAATTAAAAAGGGTATAATTGATTATCTAAGAATTATTTTGTGTATTAAAATGAATTAATATTGTCAAGATAGCACACAGAAATAACATAAAAATTTAAATACCTATATGTGGTCTCCTTTAAAGGTACAGTATGCAGTTTCTGTAGAACTCCAGCACTTAGAAATATTTTCAACAGGCAAAGCATTCTGATCCCGCTCTGCCCCCTTGTGGTCTGTTAAATTTCAAATTCAAGCTCTGTTTTTATTGGCTGATTCAAATTCAAGCTCTGTTTTTATTGGCTGGTTACAAACTCTGTTTTTATTGGCTGGAAAATGGTGGGTCACCTTTTCTTTTTAGAAATGCTTATTTACCACCTGGAGAAGCAAGGGGACAATATTTTTTTTTTTTTTTTCAGAGATTACCTGGCTAACATCAGTCTGTCAGGAGGTAGTGACAGAGTGAAGAAATATGTTCATAAAAAAAGCTACATACTGCAGCTTTAATAAAACATCAGCATACACACCAATAACAACTCTATACACATATAAAACCATATAAAATTATGGCGACGTTCCCCCTACGGATAGCCGCAATATATGTTCGCCGAAACCCCCCCGCGGAACAGCTGTTCCCACCGGTGGGCGGACACAACGGTACTCACGTGTAGTGCCGGTAGCGCTGTAAGGGGTTAAATGGGGGGTCAGTTTAATACTGACCTCCTTTTTACCTTAATTTACTTATTCAGATTGAATAGTAATTTCACGGATTCTCTTCTTTTTCAGTTTATTCAATATTTCTGTGATCTTTGTGATGGATAAATAAACAGAGCCATTAAGTGACAATGGACACGTTAACTTAGTTTGATATGTCAAAGAGACACTATCATTTATTTAAAATAAATCAACTAAATTAACACCATTACACTTGATTGACATGATTTCACTTTCTTTCAATTCAAATACGTCAGCACACTTAAATTTAACACAACAGACATAAATATTAGATGTTACACATATTTAGTCTGAGGGGCATTTCAGCTTAAAATATAGTTTCCAGCTTAGGTTGAGAGGGAAAAGAAATAGGAGGAAAGATTTAAGAAGAATTGGGAGGTTAAGAGAGGAAGTTTATCTTGCATTTATGAAACCAGATGACACTCTTCAGTACGCGTCCAGCTAAGATATCATCACACCTCCAGCAAGCAAACAGCTGCTCCTTTACCTTAAGACGTCCGCCTTGGTTCTGGTAAAGAGCTGTGGTCAACTTTAGACTGACGAGTCGTCGGTCCCGCAAGTCCAAGCTGGACTCCACGAGTGTTTACCTTGTCGGTGTCGGTGATACTCGCTTTCATCGGCAAAAGTCGTGGCAGTCGTGGTTTCTTGGCTCAAGATAATTTATTCCAGGAAGGAATAACAAACGCTCGTTCGAGGTGGACTCATAACAGCCTGTTATCAGTCCTTAGCTGAAGACGCCGGTCGTTAGCTCTTGACCACACGTGTCCAGCTCTTGGGAAAGTTCACATCTCTTTGGAAGTTCCCAGCAACTCTCTGGCGCGTTCTCGCACAGTTTAGAACTTAAAGAGCAGGCACAAAGAGAGGAGTTCACTTGTCTTATCAGAACCCAAGGTTACAGCAGCAGAGGGAAATTGTTTAGGAAAAGACAGAGCAGCTGGAGCCTTGTTCATGAAAAACAACGGATTAAACTGTCTTCTTATTTCTAAACAAAACAGTCGGGTCTCTGTGACCCGCAATTTCACCTTTAACATAGCAGTGAACACAGTTTAACTCTCACAGAATAACACAGCTTAAAAGCACACATCATGAAAATGACAAAAGTTATTCTTTTGATCACATCAGAATAAAATCAAAGATAGAAATAGTCTCTTTTGGTGACTATATTTATCAGATTATAGCTAAATGAATGATTTTGTAGTAAATGTCTTGCTTTACTGAGTGGTCAGTAAAGGTCATCACTGGACAGTTCAAAAGTACACAGGTGTCTTAAAAGTGGACAAGGTCATGTCCACTACA
>JBBPBX010066652.1:0-11968 GCA_038048925.1 Garcialebias charrua | reverse complement strand
TGATCTTTACATGCAACTGTGTGACAATTGAAGTTAGCATTTGTAGCGTTAGCCTGTAACTTTAGTTTTTTTTAATGAAATAATACTGTAACTTTAGTTTTTTTAATGAAATAATACATTTTAACAAATACTGATATCAGAAAGAGGACATTTTTAGTATTTATTGTTATGAGAACAACCAATGACTTAAATTTAGTTCTTGTTTGGTCTTCCAGCAGATGTTTTAAACTAAATTAATTGAACTTTGAGTCATCCTTCACCTATTGGCTCTGAGCAGGTACTCATGCAGTTGCATTGTAATTTGACCTTGATTATTCCAAAAAAAGCTTTCTTTCAACACAGACTTTGAACACCTTTTAATTAAAAACTCTTTTTTTTTCCCTAAAAGCCAACATGACCAAAAATATTACTAAAAACTAGTTCATTATTGCTTAAAATGTTAAGTATGCTGCAAAGAATGACTTCCTCCACAGATTGACCCTTGAAACAAAACCTGCAAGCTGAGTTTCACATTGGGGTTTAAACGTCTGTTTAAACTGTCTAACATTAATATGTGAATGGGACTCTGATACTTAGCTGTATTTATTTGGGTTATGAAAATTGCCCCTGTCTGTGATATGTGGCCATTCCGGTAAATTCTCTTCATGGGATTGAAATTAGGTGAGTCAGTTTTGGCCCACACTTAGTTTGGATTAATATGTGACTGTGGTTTCAACAGAAAATAGACTAAAAGAGATCAAATTCAGTTTTTTTGGCACACAGATCAATATCTAAACAGAACATTTCAACATCTTTTGCACAGGTTAGATTTACTTTTAATGCATTGTCCTCCTTCCTGGCTCCGAAAACTGGCTTGTGAAGGTTTTATAATGAAGTTACTGCTATGCAGGGTGTTACTTCTTGTAAAAGTAATCTATTTTAAAAGTTAAGAAACGCTCTGTATGTAAAGATAATCTCCTACAGTGCAAGGTTTCCTTGCTCAGTCTGCAAAGCATTAAATAGGTCAGTAATATTTCCCCTCCTTTTCTGTGGGCTTTGTAAAACGGTCGGAATACAGTGCCAGATTATTAGCATGGATGAAATCCAGAGCAATAATGGTAACCAGGCAGAGTCGGATGACATTGTTATTGCAGCCGCTCTCGGGGAAAGTGAGGGGAGCTGAAAATTTATATTTGATTTATAGCCGGGTTTGAATTTATGTTCCAACTCTCAATAGGAAAGTAAGTGATCTTCGCCCAGGTTCTCAACAGAGAGAGGGCCCTTCAGCATCTGGTGCTGGAAACATCTCTGTATCAGAGTTCCTTCAAGTTTCTTTTCGCACTGCTTAACAACCAAAAGTCTACACCTGTAGGGGATATAGTGTTACTGTGTTTGTTGGACCCGATTCAGGGTCGAGTCTTGAGAAATTATCAGACGGTTGAAATAAGCTGCCCTTTGTGGGAAACAATGTGGAACTAAAATGAATAACTCCATTTTCACAACAGCCATGTAAAATGTAAATAAAGCCACATTTTTGCTTATTTATACTTTTCATCCATCCATCTTTACCCGCTTCTTCCTTGTCGGGTTGCGGGGGTCACAGGTGCCCATATCCAGCAATCACTGTGTGAGAGGCAGGGGACATCCTGGACAGGTCTCCAGTCCATCACAGGGACAGATAGAGATAAATGAGACAAACAACCATTCACGCTCTCACTCACACCTAGGGATAATTTAGAGATACCAATCGGTCTAACATGCATGTTTGTGATCTGTGGGAGGAAACCGGAGTACCCGGAGAAAACTCACACATGCACGAAGAGAACAAGCGAAGTCCACCCAGAATAACCCCCCGCCCGGGATTTGATCTGGCAACATTCTCACTGAGAGGCAACAGCCCTACCAGCTGAGCTACCACACCACTCCATAGTTATGTTTACCGTATTTTTTGGACTATAAGGCGCACTGGATTATAAGGCGCATTAAGCAAAACTAAAACATTTTGACAAATTTTTGAGCGCCCTGTACCACATAAAATCAATTCGAGGTCAATAAGCACAACCAGAATTAATATATAAGGTGCACTGGATTGTAAGGGTCACTGTTGATTTTTGAGAAAATTAAGATTTTAAGTGCACCTTATAGTCTGAAAAATACGGTAAATAATTTTATTTTAATTATTTTACATGATAATGTAGTTAATTTGATCCAGGTAGCTGTTTTTTATTATACACCTGTTGAAAGGCTAACGTGTTATTGCATAGTTTCCGTTTTACGTTAGTAATTTTTCTATTCTCCTGCCGATAACATCTAATCTGCACAAGATAATTTAAAGGAACTTCTTACACATACACATCAACACTAGATGGAGTGTTGCGTACACTTTCATTACAGCTTTAAGGTCAAGGTCACACCTCAAGGTCAAACTTAAACCAAGATCTTTGCTTGTCCAAGCCATTACTATAAAATGTTATATTGCTATTTAATAATTTCTTGGCAGTCGTATAATCTGCATATGTGATACTTCTATTAAAAACTGTAAAAAAGGATTATACAGTAAAATTTAGAATATTAAAACTTGTCATCTGTATAGCAGTTAAACTAAATAAATCACGTTACAAAGTTGGTTTTAAAGATCGAAACAAGGACTTTTGCAATAAAATACATTGTAAAATAGCTTTTTACTTTGAGTATAAAACAAGAAACGAAATCTTTTCTAAGTTAACACACAAAGTTTTCACCCCTTAAAACCAAAAAACTGGCAAAAGTCTTTTTTTTTTAAACATAATTTCTTAATTTAATCCCAAAACATCTTAATACTTGGTACAAAATAGCTTTGAAGTTTTGAGAAATTTCTGCATGCAGAAAAGCAAAACTGAAATGAAAATAAACTGGGCGTGCTTGTTAACTGTCTGCATTTTTAATAGTGTGTGACGGGAAGTGCTGCATTGGCTCAGGAACACATCTGACTTCATTCAGCGGCTAAAAGTTGCACAAAGAGCCTGAAATGATAATCGTCCTGCCCCGTTCAAACTTGTCTTCCTCTGAAAAACACTTGCTGTGTTGTGAAATGAAGAAATAAAACTGCTGAGCCGCTGAAACCCAATAAGAATGGGAAAACTTTTAACTTCCAGAACCACGGGAATTGAAGCGGTACCACAACAAAGTAATAAACGTGTTCTTATCGGACATTTTTAGCAAATTTTTGCAGCCAATTTCTTTCAGCTGCTCTCTTCGTCAGGGGTCGCCACAGCGAACTGTCGCACGAAGACTTGGCAACTGTTTTTACACCAGATGCCATTCCTGACGCAACCACAGACCACCGAGCTACCACAGCCCTCTGTGTGGAGCAGAGAGCTGATATCTAAAGGGAGTAGATGATGTGGGTTAATGGCCTTGATCAAGGGCCCAGAGTGGGACAAATGAGGGTGGAGGCAGGTGTGGGTGTTTCACCTTTCCCACCCACATTTTGATGTTGTCGGTACCAGGAGTTGAACTGGCAATCTTCCAATCACAGGCCCACCTTCTCTAACCTCTGTACCACCACTCCCACTTTGCAGCCATTTAGTAAAAATGTGTATTTATATAAAAAAATAAAAAAATAAAAAAATAAAACTCCCAGTATTAATTTTAGTCATGCTGGGATTATATTATTTTCAATCAATTTATCTTCTTCTTCTTTTGGCTGCCACTAGGGGGTTGAACGACTACATTTTTAAAAGTCGACTTCAACATGATATAAGTCGACTTCAACATGATATAAGTCGACTAGTCGATGTGACGTCATAGGAACTCAAGACGCTATTCACAAAAAAAGCAACTTAAAAAATAAAATAAAAACACAAAACATCGGGAGCCTATATTTACCATTTATCATACTGCAAATAAGTCACAGGAAACCCAAACCTATTATTAAGCTGCAAAAGTTAGTTTTATTTGATTTATTCCATTAAATTAAATAAATCTTTGCGACAGCGGTGATGGTGATGTTTTTATTTTTATTTTAGTTAGTGGATTAAAGAAAATAAAAATAGAAAATCGGGGCGGGGCGTGCGGTGGTAGAATCCACCTCTGGCAGTTGAACTGGAAGAGTCATCTTTAGTGAAATATATTCACACTCTTGATGAATTTCTACCTGTTTGGCCAGACTTGGCCTGCTGCTTTTCTTCTGTCTGCTTGGAAGAATCCGTTTTGTAGCCAGCAGCCCGGCGCTGATCATGTGACACGTGATACAATCACTTCCTGCAACTAGTCGACGTGAAATTTTAAAACTCGCAAGATGTCCTAGAACAGACTAGTCGACTACCGTATTTTCCGGCCGAAAAGTCGCACCGCCCTATATGTCGCATTAGTCCAATTATGTCCAATAAAGTGGAAAAATCCATAAACGTGTCGCACCTCCGTATAAGTCGCATCTATTATGCGTCACCGCTGACGCGTCGCGTATGTTACGCGTCACCGTTGACAACCCGAAATGTGGGCCGATGTTTTGCCCTGCTGGAAATGGCGGCCACAGGGGCGTGCACGGAAGGACTTTAACAAGATTAACACGGTAAAAACAATTATTTGTTTGCTGAAAATTATAGCAAAAGTGTTTCTGAGCATAACCTTTCCTTAATAAATTCACGAAATGGTCAAATCAGCTGGATTAAAAAAAGTAGTTGCGCTACGTGCACGCGCGCGGGTGGGACCGCTTTATTTCTTTAAAATTTAGCAAGATAAACACTTAAAAATATATATTTGTTTGCTGACATTATAGCAAAAGTGTTTCTGAGCTTAAAGCTGCACTATGTAACTTTGTAGTGCAGTCTGTAACTTTTCTAACAATATATTTTTAACATATTTCTTCACTCTGTCACTATCTACTGACAGACTGATGTTAGACAAAGTAATCTCTGAAAAAAACTATAGTCCCCTTGCTTCTCTATCAGCATTTATAAAAACACTAAAAACACAGAGTGACCCGCCATTAACCAGCCAATAAAAACAGAGTTTGTAACCAGCCAATAAAAACAGAGCTTGAATTTGAATCAGCCAATAAAAACAGAGCTTGAATTTGAATTTCAGCAGGGCCAGGGGGAGCAGAGCCATATATGGCTCTGAGGGGGAGGGATCAGAATGCTTTGCCTGTTGAAAATATTTCTAAGTTCTGCACTCTACAGAAAGTTACACATAGCACCTTTAACCGTTCCTTAATAAATTCACGTAATGGTCAAATCAGCTGGATTTAAATTGTTTCGCTTTGACGTCTTCCAAACGGTCTTGCGCGCTGCGAAAATAAATTATAAATAAATCAAATTTTCGCTCAAACATCTCCTATAGCTAATGGGTTGTAAATATCCATCCAGTGATTACTTTCTGTAAGTTTCATTAAAATCTGTTGTGTGGTTCATGAGCTATTTTGCTAACAAACACTAGACCACACATCAGACCTACCTCCAGAGTTCAGGAGGCCGGGCTGCGACAGAGTGAGTCCGAGCAGAGGAGGCTTTTTTCAGACACATGAGCTGGGAACGGTCGGTGGACCCTAGCGGCCGAAAGTGGTACTGCTCCATTATTTCTGTCAGAATAAATTGAAACTGTCATATCTCAGCCAAAAATTGGTCTAAAAATATGGGAAAAAGTCCATAAATATGTCGCTTCGCCCCATAAGTCGCAGGACATGCAAATTAGTAAAAAAAACTGCAACTTATAGGCCAGAAAATACGGTAGTCTGTTCACCCCCTAGTCGCCACAGCGAACTGTCGCGCAAAGACTTGGCAATTATTTTTACGGCGGATGTCCTGACGCAACCACAGACCACTGAGCTACCACAGCCCTCTGTGTGAAGCAGAGAGCTGCTATCTAGGGAGCCCGGAGGAGCAGATGGTGGGGGTTAAGGGCCTTGCTCAAGGGCCCAGAGTGGGGCAAATGAGAGTGGGGGCAGGTATGACTGCTTCACCTATCTCACCCACATTTTGATGCTGTCTGTACCGGGAGTTCTCTAACCTCTGCGCCACCACTCCCTATTCTTTTATTTTTTAAATTTTAATCAAATATTGGGATTAAGTAGTTTGCAAGTTGCTTTTATCCACTTTTAAGTGTTTTAGCTTCTTTTTTTTTAAACATAATTATAGATGTCCAAGTCATTACCATGCTTTTTGCTGCTGTGCAAAGAAAATACAACCACGATTATGACTTTGCTGGATTGTTTATTTAATAGTAGTTGATGGCTTTAGTGTCTCCTTTGTGTTTCAAAGAGTATGACAAAGACATAAAGATGTTTAAATTGCAAACCTTAAGTGCTTTCTCAAGCCTATTTTTTGTCTAACAGAGCATTGACAAGAGCACTAATATACTGTTCCCTGTCACTTGTAGTACACTTAACAACTCTTGAAGCATTGTATTATCTGCCGGAAGAGGGGATACAAACAACTTCTTCATGGTTTAGTAATAACAGCTTTATTTTTTCTTTTAGAGGGACGCGGAGTGTTATTTATCGCTGGCAGCGCTCGTGGATTAATGATGCATAATTCTGTTGGAGTTGTCTGGCACACAGCGCCGTTCGAAGGAATCTGGAAGGTTATCAGAGCAATAAATCCCTAGTTTTTCCTCAGTTGTTTGTCACGATACAGAGCAACAGCCAGTAGTTATGATGGTTACAGTCATTGCTTTACTTCCCCCCCTTATTTTTCAGCCTTGAGCAACAACTTGTTTAAGCTGTGAATTGATAACGCGGGATCAGATCGCTGCCACCTCATGTACAAAGCAGCTAACTGCTTTTAAACTCTCCTCCTTGATGCTGTGTCTGCCTCCAGCTGGATGATGGGGCGCAGATGCACGCCACGCACACCCCCTGTCTCTGAGCTTGGGCAATGAGAACAGCTCGTTCAGCCTTGCATTCTGTTTTTTCGATTGCCATCATCTAATTCTGTATGTCGGTAAAGGGAAAATTTAATTAGGTGTGCAGACTGTTACACAAGTTCAATCTATATCTGCTACCCAACAGCGGCGCCTGTATTTTTCCCATCATTGCTTATTTTCCCTGTTTAATTTATTGAATAAATTGCCCCTTTAACTTGTCAAGCCGGAGGAAGCCATCCACGTATTGTCTATGATCCGGGCAGGGAGGAAGATCCAGTCTATTAGAGCAATGATAGGGCCTTTACTGCGGTGAGCGCACTGATTGAATGGCATCCTTGTCAAGGTCGGGACCGAGCTAAGAGCTATTTTCTGCTTACCTGTGCAGCCAGCCGGCCACAGAATCTGCACACAGACAGCCTTTGCACCAGCAAGCTTAGTAAGCGGAGAAGCTCGTCGTGGATATTTCCAGCTGGTAACATGAAGAGAAACCTCTGCGCCTGCAGAAAAGGACACAAAGGCATGAGTAATATGAGAAGTGGGATCTCGCTAGAGTACATGAAGACATTGGGAATGTTTTTTTTTTTTTTTAAATTCATGCCAGAAGCCGAATCACATCCTCTCATTGTGCCCCTGTCAAAATAAAACCAGTGTGTTGAATGTGAATGGAGTTGTTTTTAATGTGCAGTCTGGGTCAGAGGTCAGGCTGGGAGCACAGCTGCTTTGTCTGGTCATTTCTGATGGCTGTAAAGTTTCTGGCGTCGAATTTCCCAGAAAACACAAACGTCTGTTATGAAGATCCACCACCATAACCCAAGTTGCAACCAGCCTGTTTAAAGGGACAGTTCAGAACATTAAGTCAAGTTATGAACAATTAATATCTTACCTGTCATAGATAGTAGTGATGAGCATTGATTTTCAAATATTCGAGTTGTTGAGAAGGGCCAATTACAGGAATTATTGGGACCTCTTTTTTGTGACCTTCCAAATTGTTTCCAAACAATGCTTTTCCAGTCAATAAGCTTTTTTCTCTCAACACCACTCCTGAACGAAAATTAATAAAAGATAAACTCAAAGCATTCTGACATCTGTTTCTATCAGTGTGGTTTATTTTGAAAGGAAGATAAAGCGGAAACCAATATTGAAGGTGAGCTCCGCTTTACTGTCAGAATATGTGCATAGCCCCCTTTGTGTTGATCTACTAGACTGGCAAAAGTAAAGGTGTTTTTAGGCCAAGAGGATTAGCAGCAGCAGAACACATTTATATACCCAAATTGTGTTTTATGAGAGGTTTCCAACTGTGGAAGCAGACTGGGAAATGGAGGTTGAATAGTCAAAGGAAAGGTTAAATAATTACCAGATAAGTTTGAACAAAGATTTTGCTACAAATCAGTGGTGGGATGTAACTAAGTTCAAGTACTTTGTTACTGTACTTAAGTACATTTTAATGTATCTGTACTTTACTTAAGTAGAGTTAAATGTGGGTACTTTTGACTATTACTCCACTACATTTTACATTAAGTATCTGTACTTTCTACTATAGTACATTTCTATAATGCGTTGTATTACACGTTACATTCATGTTGCGTTTTTTTATTTATTTGTTTGTTCGTTTGAAAGTAACCAATGGTGAGAGTGGAGTGGGTCCATTAAATCGCTGCAAAGTGATCAGGTAACGTTAGACCTGCTTTCAAGAAGAGCTGAGCCAATGACGCATACTCTAGTATATACAAAGTACATTATTGAGCTGGACGCACCCACAGCACAACTTACACATTCAAAATGGATTCCACCGCGGAGAGTCAGCCAGAAGATATGCGCCACCCATGGCCTTATTGAAAGATTATTGAAAGATTATTGAAATACTATTGAAAGATTATTGAAAGATTATTGAAATACTATTGAAAGATTATTGAAAGACTGTTCAGTACAGCAGGACAGATTCTCTCTCCCTAAAGAGCCAGACTGGACTCAAAAACTTTGAAAACCAACTTCTTCTGAATTTGAACAAGAAATTCTTGCTGCAATATTAAAATGTGTCAGTTCATGGATAATAATAATAATAATAATAATTGTCTATTCTTGTCATCTGCGTATGTTTCCCATACACAGACGAAATTCGTCTCTGCATTTAACCCAACCACCTACCAGGTGGTGCAGTGAGCAGCCATAGAAAGCGCTCGGGGAGCTGGAGAAATAGGTGTGCACTCATAGACACCCCAAGGTGTGTAGTGGCCGGGACGCGAACCCGCGTCCTTCGGGTCCCAAGTCAAACGCCCTAACCACTACACCATCTTGGCTGTTAGGAGACAAGAGATGTCTCCAAATGTCTCAACACTCGGGTCCAAGTTTTGAAAATGGTGTGAGGAAGTTAAAATGTTGTTCACTATTGACCCATTACATGGTTGACTAGACAATATTTTAACTAGAGTTGATGACAAACTGGAGTTGAAATGATCTGAAATTACTACGTTGGTCTAATGCTCCTTTATTTCAGTCAGACAACTTTTACTTAAATGTTTTTACTGCAGTTAAAATGACACATTGGTTTTGCTTTGTGTTAAATAAAAACTTTCAAAGGTAAAATCATTCCTTTCTTATTTTGCTTAATGGCATTTAACTCTACATGTCATCCCTGAAATTCTGCTGCACAGAATCACAAGTCCACGTGTGAACTGTGTCACACAATAAAAACATGCATCATCTGCAGCATTGTTCATTAAACTGGCACAACACTATTAATGTATTACAGAAAATATACATATGGTAGACGCACAATGATAGACCATTGCATTACGTAATACATTCAGCAGTGGTGGGCAGATGAACGCTAGGGAGCGCTAAAGCGCTAATCCGCTTACAGTGGACCTAAACTTTTTGTCAGCGTTTTTGTGAATTGACTAACTTTTATAATTCATAAGCGGATTTGTGCTATTTTTATTTAAAATGCAGTACCGCTAATAACTAATTATCTATCAGTAAAAACCAATAAACTTATTTACAAGCTCTTATGCTGCTTGTTTTACCTTTTTCCCCACCGTAAACAGCAGAGAGGAGGAAGGGTGTGAGGGGGAGGGGGCAGAGCTGAGAACAGACTCGGATCTACCATGTAGGTAAATGCCTGGGGGTCCCATTTCAGCAGTGGCCCCGGCCCCGCCTCGCCCCGTGCAGTCACCTACATCACTAACATTGATCCTGCTTGTTAATGTACATTTAACATAAAAATAATTATAGTTACGATGAAAACGATCATTAAATACGCAATAAAAAACGGTCGATTTCTTTATCCCCCTACTAAAAATGGACTATTCCATCTTGACATCTTCCGGGTCAGACGTGAACTCGGGGGCTAATTCTGTGGCTACTGTTTGTGCTGGGTACTTGGATAAATCCGTAGAGAACCCCGCTGTTTCAAGCCAAATTAACGCGGCCGGAGGATTTTATTGTGTGTTTTGTGTCGACCATTTGACGGTGAGTCGTTATTTTTATGTATTTTAGTTACTTTTCATTAAATCTGTTGACTACCTATAGACGCTAACTCTGTGTCTGCCTGTTGGTAGTGCTGGGTTACTAATGGATAAATCCGTAGAGAACCCCGCTGTTTCAAGCCAAATTAACGTGGCCGGAGGATTTTATTGTGTGTTTTGTGTCGACCATTTGACGGTGAGTCGTTATTTTTATGTATTTTAGTTACTTTTCATTAAATCTGTTGACTACCTATAGACGCTAACTCTGTGTCTGCCTGTTGGTAGTGCTGGGTTACTAATGGATAAATCCGTAGAGAACCCCGCTGTTTCAAGCCAAATTAACGCGGCCGGATGATTTTATTGTGTGTTTTGTGTCGACCATTCGACGGTGAGTCGTTATTTTTATGTATTTTAGTTACTTTTCATTAAATCTGTTGACTACCTATAGAATGTTGACATCTTCCGGATCAGAGGTGAACTGGACGCTAACTCTAGCTGGTTGTGCTTGGTTTCTTGGATAAATCCGTAGAGAACCCCGCTGTTTCAAGCCAAATTAACGTGGCCGGATGATTTTATTGTGTGTTTTGTGTCGACCATTCGACGGTGAGTCGTTAGTTTCATGTATTTGGGTTACTTTTATGTATAAATGCGGTGGCGACACACCCGTGTATTTGAGATTTAAACGTGGTTTTAGGGATTAAAAGATCATTCTATTTTTTGTTAATTTCGTGGCCGAATAGAATATATGTACGTAAAGTATTAAATAAATCCTTTGATTTTTGTAATTTCATCCTTTTAGGATCATTTTTGTTACTTTTCAGTTGGCAGTGTAGTGCAAATATTGATAACGCTGCCGGCTATATATATACAAGCCCAAAACCAGAAAAGTTGGCACGTTGTGGAAATCGCAAATAAAAACAGAATACAATGACTTGCAAATCTTTTTCAACCTATATTCAATTGAACACACTGCAAAGACCACATACTTAACGTTCGAACTGGTAAACTTTGTTATTTTTTGCAATTATTAGCTCATTTGGAATTTGATGCCTGCAACATGTTTCAAAAAAGCTGGCACAAGTGACAAAGAAGACAGAGAAATTTGAGGAATGCTCATCAAACACTTATTTGGAATATCCCACAGGTGAACATGCAAATTGGGAACAGGTGGGTGCCATGATTGGGTATAAAAGCAGCTTCCTTGACATGCTCAGTCATCCACATAGAAGGATGGGGCGAGGGTCACCACTCTGTGAACAAATGCGTGGGCAAATTGTCGAACAGTTCAAGAACAACTTTTCTCAACGAGCTATTGCAAGGAATTTAGGAATTTCACCATCTACGGTCCGTAATATCATCAAAAGGTTCAGAGAATCTGGAGAAATCACTACACGTAAGGGGCAAGGCCGAAAACCAACATTGAATGCCCGTGACCTTCGATCCCTCAGGCGGTACTGCATCAAAAACCGACATCAGTGTGTAAAAGATATCACCACATGGGCTCAGGAATACTTCAGAAAACCACTGTCAGTAACTACAGTTCGTCGCTACATCTGTAAGTGCAAGTTAAAGCTCTACTATGCAAAGCAAAAGCCATTCATCAACAAGATCCAGAAACGCCGCCGGCTTTGCTGGGCCCGAGCTCATCTGAGATGGACTGATGCAAAGTGGAAAAGTGTTCT
>JBBPBX010066651.1:0-19612 GCA_038048925.1 Garcialebias charrua | reverse complement strand
TCGTTTTTTTTCCAAATGTGACCGAGTGACGTGTATGCGTTTGCCTCAAAACAACGGCCATGATTGGCTCAATAGACCGCTGCACCCACCCCATACCAACTGTTCACAGCACACTGAGTGCAGGAACTATGCCGCGGGGCCGGCCTCACAAACTCAATAGACAGGGAGGACAAGCCAGGTAAACAAGTACCAAAATGCCATATGTAACCTGTAAGTCCAATAAATGTCACATCACTCAATAAAGTGTAAAATAGACAATTTATTAGTGGATAAATGTGGCACTTTTATTCCCATCAATCATTAAACCAGAACTACTCCTATACAGTATTCCACAAGCCCACAAGTCAAAGGAGAAGCTGACCAAACTACCGTAAGTGCAGAAGGCCACAAACTTCATGTTCCCACACCACTACACACATGAGAATGGGTCAGGCTTCCAGGACGTGAAAGCTTGTGGCTATAAGCCACATCTGGTGTCACCTAGGTGGGTGGCTAAATAAGGACAAACAAAGCAAATAATAAAGTGGTTAGTCCACCCTTACAAGACACACTCCCAGATCTTTTGCTCTACAGGCCATGCAAGGCCCGGGCAGACCACCAAAAACAATTCATTAAACTCAACTCAAAAAGGACAGCAGAAAACAGTATCTCTGAAACTATAAAGACAAACTTCAATTAATCTTGACAGTTCCATATACAATTCATTTCAATAGTCACTAAAATACATTATATAAAAAACTATACCTGACACGTCGTCACACCCACGTGCAGCTGGATGTAGAACACACCTTCAAATCTTGTGTAAGATGATCACGCTGCAACATCCAAACAGCACATTAGGAGAGATATCTGCATTAAGTTTTTTAAACCACCAGATCATGATAATGTGATTTCTTACCACACATCCCAACAGCAGAAGCACAATCAGAGCTCTGACAAACATTCCTAAAAGGCCACACCTGCTCCTTTATCTGCTTGCCTTCCAATCAGTGATGTAAAGCACCAACAGGTGCCACTCGTTACATATATATTTAGCAACACTTTAGATTTTCAACTGCTGAGGTGAAACAGGAGACAAATCTGTTTCAAAAGAGGGGAAATTAAAAACTGTTTAATTGAAAACTGTTCCTAGAAATAGCTAATAAATGAAATTTTTGGGCTCATACAATAATAAGATCACTAGTTATAGAAGGAAAATATATATTGATAATAATAATAATAATCATGACTCATAAACAGGAAACAGCTTAAACAAAGATTAGAGCAGTAGTTATTTATAGGTTTTTGTATTCAAAACAAACAACAAAACACCACTAATAAGCCGTTTAAAGGATTATTTAAGATGACCACATTGCTTTTGTATATAGCCGTCTAACAACAGTATGTCTTTTTCTCCTGTTGGAAATGTATGATTAACAGATCCCAAAAAGGGGGGACGCCCCTCCCATATGGAAAAGATATATAAAAACCATATAAAAAACAAGTAACCTTATATCATCCTAAGTGTATGTTTTGTATATTGTACAACATATAAGGCTTGTGTGATACATATAAGGCATATATGATTTACTCCTGAAAGTGGCACCTTTTGCATAGATTTCATACAATATATTAAAATGAATTTTACAAGAATCATATAAAAACTATGTATGTTGAATATAAAAACTATGTATGTTGAATATAAAAACGATATATGTTGAATATAAAAACGATATATGTTGAATATAAAAACTATGTATGTTGAATATAAAAACTATGTATGTTGAATATAAAAACTATGTATGTTGAATATAAAAACTATGTATGTTGAATACATGGAACTTATATTTCACATATATGTTTCATGTTTCTCTTTTTAATTTTATACAATAACTTTGTAAACCACTTAAACTTTACATATATGAAGAACAATTACATATAAGTTTTTTGTATTGAAAGTACTTTTTTTAAGGAAATTGATGTCTTTAATTTTTTTTTGTTAATGGCTACCAACAAAACGTATTTATAAAAAACGTATGAGTATGAACCATTTATATGCATAAATGACAGGTCAGCTTATGAGAATTGCATAACATTAAAAAATTACCTATGCTTATGGTTTCATGCAGTTACCATCAAATTTACATAATAAACACGAGTCACTTTAGAAATTGACAAATTTTTATTTGAACTTATAATGGTAACATGGTAACTAACATGGTAAACGAGATGAAAAAATTAAGCCTTTTAAATAGCTAAAAACTGTCAACACTTCACACTAAGAAATTCACAGAATAATATATTTAATCTCAATTAGACATTTTTACTTTTAGCGCGAAGCTCTGTGATCTTTCCATTGATCGTGCTTCCAATGCTGGAGGGCTGTGTCCCAGGCCACCGCTCAAGAGTTGCACCTACGTATGAACACAAAAGGGACATGGAAAAAGAATATCAGTACAATTGTTAATTTGAAAGAAACCAAGAAAAATCAACATTAGAAGGTTATTTACATCAAGGTGTGGGGGTTAAAACATTTTATATCACTCTATATGTCTACTAAGAAATACCCTGATGCATGCTCAATAATCCAGGTAGAAAAATCTAAAAAAGCTAAGTCTGGTCCTCTGGACATTCAAAAAACAAAACAAAAACAAAGCAAAAAAAATTAATAAAAAAGTAGAAACGTGGATCAGCCAACTGGTTGATCCACTGTGAGAGGGTGCTATTTATAAGACTGAGCTGAATACAGCACCTCAGACTGAGGAAGTCTTTCGGACGAAAGACGAAACGTTTCTACTATTTTTTTTGTGCTTTGTTTTGTTTTATTTTTTGAATGTCCAGAGTACCAGACTTAGCTTTTTTAGATCTACTAAGAAATCCATTTCATAAAGTCAAGGCCCAGGTATAGCTCGGCGTTCGGCCGTACGGCGCTCGACGCAGTTCGAGTGCGAGGCACAAGCGTAGCCCCGCAGGGCACAAACGTGCAAAGCTCAAATTTTACGACTGCGTACGCGTGGCGCGTTGTCGTACAATAAACTGCCCGGCGACGGACTGTTTTGGATGTGACACAAATGTATTAAATTCCTCTTCTTCGTCCCTGATCTGGACTTTTCTTTTGTTTTTTTGCCAAAAGTCAAGTAATCGCTTCCTCCTCCGCTGACTCCATGACTGAAATGATGAGGAAATGAATGAATTTGTCACGAGCGAATTAAACTCGGGTCCTACGTAGCTGCGCGAGGTTCTGCAGATTTCCTGGTGTGCTGTGGGCTGCAGGACCAGCGCTCCCTGTTTTTTTATTTATTTATAACTTTTTAATAAGATATAAACACAAAACACCACTGCGCTGAAGCAGCCGGCTCACCTTTTTTTTCTCCCCCCGACCTGTCAATCAATTCGGTAGGCGTGTCAGCAAATGATCAATCAGCGAACGTTTCTGCGCTGTGGCTTCTCAAATTATGTCAAGAATTTGGAGCGAAAACGCGAGAATGAACGTGAGAAAAAACGCAGAGCTGTGCCATTTAACGCGCGCGAAGGGAGCGGCGTTCGGCCGAAAGCAGAGCTATACCTGGGCCTTCATGAACCAGACACAGTACACCAAACTGTTAATGTGTACTGTAGTCACACTGACACAATAAAAGTCTGAAAACTTACTGTAGATAGCATCCAGTTTTTTTGTCCAGAGGTAGACGAGCATCTCCTTGGCCTCGTTTCCCTCCTCGAAGATTGCTGACCAGCAGAGTCTCCGCAGGAAAGACTGCTGGGAGCAGATGCCTCACAAAAACTGTAGCCGAGTTTGCATTGGTAGCATAGGCCCAAGCCAGTTTCTCGACCGTCACTCCAGTCCCAGGATGGATCTCCACCTGTTTAATGGAGACATGCAAAAGGTGCATTTAGGATACTGTATAGTGATGAATGTTTTTATTCATTCTTTATTAACCAATCACCTTAGATGACAGGGTATCCCTTGTTGATGGAATGACCGACTCGCATGGGGAGCTTGAGGGTGTAGGTCTGGAGAGGAACGGCAGTGAATCTGCAGATGATGGACCAGGCCTGGACTGCAGAGAACTTTGAGGTGGCAGTTGTGGTGTGTTCAGTTCTGAACTGTACCTCTTAGGATGTTCAGCTAGATTAATTACAGTCTTCATAGACTTTAGGAGTTCAGGCAGATCTGTACCAATTAGATAAAAAAATATTGTTCTTTATTACAAAGTTCAGTTTTGTAAAAACAGATTAAATTATTTGAATTTTATTGACTGTGTAATTGTTAAATGAGTGAAGTGATACCTTGAAAAACCAACTCCCTCAGTTTAGCATTCTCGTCTTTCAGTTCCTGGATCTGCCGCTTTAATTCAATCACTGTCTGACTTTCCTCATGTTGAAGGTCTGAAGGCGGAGTATCACTGTACATGGCGAGGAATTCCTCTGCAGGGTCCTTCCCAGTGAGAGCTTTTGGCTTCTGTGTACGCAATGATAAAGAGAGAACTGTCAGTATATTTGTATGATACCGAACTCTAAATAGATAAAAGAAAATTGATGTCACCTTGACTTGAGTCAGAATCTGAGTCTCATCTGTATCCGAGCAGTCAGAATTGTGTTGGTATTTTAGAGGGCGGACAGATACCCTCTTGGTCAGCTCTAAAGGAATGGATGGGTGGAGCAATAAAAAATAAAAATAAAAAACAAACTCAAAAAGTGACCTCGTAAGTACTCACTAGCTTTGTTCAGTAGTTCTGTGGAGGCGTTGGATAGTTTGGCAGCTGGACACCTACACAGGTGATTTAAAGAAAAATAAGCATACCCATTTTTAATAAAAGGGCTTACTAAAAAGGTCATTACTTTTGAAAGCGGAATTAAAAAATCTACATTACCTCTGACACGCTCTTCTTCATCAGAAGATGTTAATCCTGCAAAAAAAGTTCACAAACATTGATGTGAAAAAAGTTTTAGGCCCAATTTTTGTCAGCAGATTACATATGTATAAATCACTTGAGAATGACAAACATACCGCTTAAAAAAACCTCCGGAGCTACTTTTTAAGTGCGACTCCTTTTGGATTTAGTCACCATGTCCAGGTCCTCCTCATCCTGCTCTGCCTGACTAGTCAGGTTGTAATTCTCACACTCACAACGTTTGGCTTAAGTGAGGAGAGAGAAAAAAACACATTTCAACAATATTTGGATTAAGATATACATTTCATTTTAAATGTATCAAAACTTACCAGAAGTACAGTACTTTTTATCTTTATTAATGGGATGTCATCCAGTCACCCCCAGGGTTAATTTTATCCCTCAATGCCTGTTTGGTTTTTGTGGCACTCATCTTATTTGGACAATTACCACACTTCACTAGTATTGGCCAGAATTGGACACCACTACTTCTTGAAAAGTGGGACACCATCAATGTTTACAGTAATCTGCACATCATTGCTGACGTAAATAACGACAGATCCCCTTCTCTGGGTCATAGTACATGTACTGCCCACCACATTTAGGCTCCGTGGTGTTACACTGTGGTGTAGTGCCTATTACTGTACTGTAATGTAGTTCACTTCGCCTATCCTAACACAGTACAGTACCCTACATAAATATCAAAAAACACATACAGTACATTTAGAGACAATTTAGAGACAATTACAGTAAATCAAAAAATAAAATGTCTTACTTTGAGCTGGTCAAGCCTGTCTCCGTCTTTTTAGCATGTTAGCTCCTTGCACGTCCGAGCTGCAGCTTCGTGCTGCTCCACGCGGTCCAAACTGTTTACAAGAAGGACTGTTAGCATGTTAACTCCATACATAATGAAGGGGAAAAGAGTGAATAACTTACTGCGCCGTTTCTCCATCCAAAAGGCCGCGTATCGTTAGCATTTTAGCTCCGCAATTTGTTAGCGTTAGCATGTTAGCTCGTTGCTACTCCGGTCAGGTCCGGCTCGCACGCTGTCTGCTGCTTCACGCAGTCAACAGCGTCTTTTTCATTCGCCCATCTGTCCCTCAGCACAACCGCCGTTCATCTACATCTCATGTATCCATGCGCAGGAACCTCTGAGCGGACACAAGATTTGACTGTCGAAGCCGAGGCAAACCGAAGCTAGCCAAAACATGGCGGCACTACCGAAAACTGACTGCTGCCGGAAACTGTGGGAAACTGCCGCAAACCCTATCTGGGTGTCCAAACATAACAAAATAGAATTTTGACACACCTAAAACAATTAAAAGTCAAATTAAATTTACACATGAGTTTGTAATAATTGCAGAGATGTACTGTATAAGGTTAGGGACCTATTGAATGACAAAGCATTGTATCTGTTGTATAACACCATCATTGTTCCACATTTAATTTATTGCATTAATGTTTGGGGAAAAGCATGTAAAACTATTACAAAACCTATTTTTATTTTACAGAAAAGAGCCATAAGGATTATTGCAAGAACTGTCATCCATCTAGTATATTATTTTTTCAGTTGAAATTACTGAAGTTCCATGATTTAGTAGATTACCATATTTTAATGATGATGTATGAAGCTCATAACAATGCACTACCCTTAAATATTCAGACACATTTTCTTAAAAGCGCAAGCTGTTACAACCTAAAGGGAACTGATGTATTTGTAAAGACACAATACAGAACTAGTTTGAAGGGACGGTCTACAGTCCAGGGAATTGGATTGTGGAATGGCTTAGAGTGTGATATAAAAAAAGCAATGTCGATGTTTGTGTTTAAAAAAAGATAAAGAGTGAATTGTTGAAGAAATATGTACAAAGTACAGTAATTCAATGTGTAATATCTCGAAATTTGAAAATTGAGATGAGTTATTCATTTTTTTCATTGTTACTTATATATACTTATTGTTTGAAATGTTTGCAGACATAATAAGATATTTTCTTCTTCTGCCGCCTTTCATTTTATATTTTCTTTTTTATACAAGAAACATGTGTTTGTTGTGTGTTCTATTTTTATAAAATGAATAAATAAATGAAACTGAACTGACTGTCGAAGCCGAGGCAAACCGAAGCTAGCCAAAACATGGCGGCACTACCGAAAACTGACTGCTGCCGGAAACTGTGGGAAACTGCCGGAAACCCTATATGGGTGTCCAAACATAACAAAATAGAATTTTGACACACCTAAAACAATTAAAAGTAAAAGTAAATTTACACATGAGTTTGTAATAATTACAGAGATGTGAACACGTATGATTTGGAAATGTAATTATCAATACAGAGGTCTAGTGGTGACAGAACAAGCAGCTTCATTGATCACGTTGACTATCCGCATTACATTGTAACACATTTACTATGTAAAAATTAATTTGAACTCAAGGTGGTGTGAAACATGAATAAAGTTTAGATTTTTTACTATTGTTTTTTTTAATTTGAGGTAAGTTTGTGTGTGCTTTTACTGGTAATGTATACCCATAGTAATTCACAGCCCAGGTCCAGGTTGAGAAATGCTTTTAAGACAATAAAAGTGCACTGTGTACTCAAGACCAGGTTTATTGTTGTGTTTATTTATATTGTATATTTATTAGGGCTTGAGGAAGTGCTAAATAATCCATAGTTATACCTTTGGCGTCTCCCTACAACACACGTTTTCTATAGGGGAAAGGAAGCTGCAGTGACCACAGGTGCACCTGTTGAAAGAGGTTATTTTTGCTTTAGTATAATTTGGATACATATGTCTTACTTGAGATAGTTTAACATTAACAAATATGACAATTGTTACTGCTTTGAACATTAGCCTATGTTGCTATATCAATTTACCACTCAGGAGGGGGTGAAAAGTCCTCCACCTAGCATGTCACGAGGTGTGGCCAGGACCGTGACATGCAGCTAGCATGTTGCATATATTATGCTAATGCTAGCTGCATGTCACGGTCCTGGCCACACCTCCTCACTCTAACCCCAATAGTACATTTTCCTACTAAGGATATTATATGTGAAATTACTGTCATATATTGTTTTTATAAGTATACAAATTATATATGTTTCATTTTATACAAATTTACTAAGGATCTTATACCTGGTTTCAATGCATTATACAAAAAATATAAGTTTCAAACAAAACATATAAAAACTTTATAAAATTTATATATATCTTTTCCGTATGGGTTCTCTGCTGGTGAAAGAAATAATTGTTCAGTTTTGTGGTCATGCACAAGCTTTGATCCAAGCAAGGCATTCAGTTTCACATATAAGGGAAACTGTGGATTTTACTTCCACAAATACGGTCAGGGTACCTGACATCTCCTGTACAGACACCCCACTAACGGTGGAGGACCATTTTTCCAGCCCTGACGCAAAAAAATTCTGCACGTATGCTAGCTAGCAATGTAAGTAGCATGTGGTGCCGGTCTCACAAACGCTACCGTAGCGTTTGTTTTGTGAGACCGGCACGCACGTGGAAGCTGCGCTGTGACGTGTTATGGGCATTAGCCAATGAAACGCAGCCCTGTGGGCGGAGCTTGGTAAGGTCCATGGATTTGTTTGTCTATTCATTTTGTGATGCTTTATGGTCTGAGACTTTTCTGCACCATTCATATTATTGTCATTATTTTCAGATCTCAGACTACTTGGAATCACTGAATCTTATTAACACATCTGGATCTGCCCATCACTGCAACGTTCACTGTTTTTGGGTTCTGAATGATCGTGTCTTCATTAATGTTTCTCATGTTTCTATTATGGGGGCTAATTGGCACAATGTTAACTCCTGTAATTACACATCAGTGACAAAGAATTCAAGAAAATGTCTGATAATAATGTTGTTATTGATCTCAGGGATTCAGCCCAACCCAGGACCCCCCACTAACTACAGTACACCAAATGACTTTAAAAATAAGTCAGGTCGTCGTTTCCTGCATGTAAACGTTCGTAGCCTTCTAAAAAAAACTTGATGATTTGAAAATTCTGATCAGTTCTACTGGGGCAGATGTGATCATCATCTCTGAAACTTGGCTCAACAAATCTGTTCTGAATAATGATCTGGTAATCAATGGATTTAAGATCTATCGCTGTGATCGTAAAAAAGGGGGGGTGTGGAGTCGCTATTTACATCAGAGATTCTCTGGCTGCCAGTATTGCATCTAAAAAAACAATCCCAAACCAGTTTGAGGCTTAAGCTGTGAACATCACTCTGAAAGTTGGCCAGACCTTATCTGCAATGGGCTGTTATCGTCCCCCCTCCGCAACACCCGAGGCGTTGTCCTCCCTGACTGAATTCATAGGAAATTTAAAATACAATGAGATTTTTGTGGCAGGAGATTTCAACATTGACTGGAATAAGTCGACCCCCCTCTGTGATAAATTCAAGGAATGTTACCTATCTCTCAATCTAACCCAACTTATTGACTCTCCCACTAGACCAAACAAAAACTCCTGAAAAATCTTCCATCTTAGACTTGTTTCTAACAATTTATTTTTATTTTTTTTCGGCTTCTCCCTTCGTCAAGGGTCACCACAGCGAACTAGTCGCACAAAGACTTGGCAATTGTTTTTACGCCGGATGCCCTTCCTGACACAACCATATACCACCGAGCTACCACAACCCTCTGTGTGGAGCAGAGAGCTGATATCTAGTGTTCCCGGGGGAGCAGATGGTGTGGGTTAAGGGCCTTGCTCAAGGGCCCAGAGTTGGGCAGATGAGGGTGGAGACAGGTGTGACTGCTTCAGTTATCCCACCCACATTCTTGATGTTGTCAGTACCGGGGCTTGAACTGGCGATCTTCCGATCACAAGCTCACCTTCTAAACCTCTACACCACCACTCCCATCTGTGGTGACCTGTTTCTAACAAATACGCCTCACCAATTCCTTGGTACATTTGTATTTGCTAACATTTTGAGTGATCATTCCGTGATAACAGCTCTCAGAGATATTAAACTTCCACTTTCTAAGCCCAGAATAATTAAAAAAAGGGACTTGAAACACTTTTGTGAACAGTCATTCCTCTGGGATCTATCCCACTTTGACTGGTAACGTATTGTATTAATCAACGTTGTGAACACCGCCATCCATCCATCCATCCATTTTCTTCCGCTTATCCGGGGTCGGGTCGTGGGGGTAGCAGCCTAAGTAGGGAGGCCCAGACTTCCCTCTCCCCAGCCACTTGGAGCAGCTCCTCTGGGGGAATCCCAAGGCGTTCCCAGGCCAGCCGAGAAACATAGTCCCTCCAGCGTATCCTGGGTCTTCCTCTGGGTCTCCTCCCGGTGGGACATGCCCGGAACACCTCACCAGGGAGGCGTCCAGGAGGCATCCTAACCAGATGCCCGAGCCACCTCAACTGGCTCCTCTCGATGTGGAGAAGCAGCGGCTCTACTCCGAGTCCCTCCCGGATGACTGAGCTTCTCACCCTATCTCTAAGGGAGAGTCCAGCCACCCTGCGGAGAAAACTCATTTCAGCCGCTTGTATCCGAGATCTTGTTCTTTCGGTCATAACCCAAAGCTCATGACCATAGATGAGGGTGGGAACGTAGATCGATCGGTAAATTGAGAGCTTTGCCTTTTGACTCAGCTCTCTCTTCACCACGACAGACCGGTACAGCGCCCGCTTCACTGCGGACGCTGCACCTATCCGCCTATCGATCTCACGCTCCAGTTTTCCCTCATTCGTGAACAAGATCCCGAGATACTTAAACTCCTCCACTTGGGTAAGGACCTCCGCTTGGAACTATTTTCATAATAGTTTCATTTACTTTGTGAACAAACGCGCTCCTTTCCGGCAGTTCAGGATAAAGGGACGTGACAGCCCCTGGTTTACTCCTGAACTAGCTGACCTCCTGCACAGGAGAGACCATCTTTGGGCTGCAGTGAGAAAATCAGACTCAGACACTGATTGGTTGAATTTTCGGCAGCTGAGGAATAAATGCACAACTGCCATCAAAGCTGCAAAACGTAACTATTTCTTATCTCAGACCTCCAAAAATCTTAACGACCCTAAAAAATTCTGGAAAACCATTAAATCTCTCTCAGGCACCCCCCAATCATCTGACCTCCCATCACAACTTCTCGTTGACTCTGTTCCTGTGTCAAATAAGAACAAGATCCTGAACTGTTTCAACAAACATTTTGTTGCTTCTAGTTCATTATTTGATACAGTTACAAATGGAAAATCAGCCACTAATAACCAAACTTCTACAAATCAAATCCCTCCTACAAGTCAACCATCAGTTAATCACACCTTCTCTTTTTCTCCGTTCACAGTCAGTGAGGTAAATAAACTGTTAAATGATCTTGATCCTAAAAAATCTGCAGGACCAGATGAACTTCCACCTTATTTCTTAAGGCTGGCTGCTCATACCATCACAGTCCCTGTCCCATCTATTCTGGATGCTTAGAAAACTGCCTTTGTTCTTCCTTTGCTGAAGGAAGGTGACCCCACCTCACTGAACAACTATCGACCGATCTCTAAACTCTGCATTTTAGCCAAGGTTCTAGAAAAACTGATAAACTCTCAGATCAAAAATTATCTGGACTCATTTAACATCTTACCTCTCCATCAATCTGGTTTCAGGAAAAAACACAGCACAACTACTGCTTCACTTAAGGTTCTTAATGACGTTGTTGAAGCATTGGATGCTAAGGATTATTGTACTGCACTTTTCTTAGACCTGTCTAAAGCTTTTGACACAGTGGATCATAACATCCTGTGTCATAAACTCTCAGAAATCGGTTTCTCAGATCACACCATTGGTTGGTTTTCTGATTATCTTTCCGATCGGAGGCAATGTGTTCAACATAATGGTATGCTGGTGAAGATTCTCAGTCGTCCAGGACATGATAAAATCAAAAAAGGCGTTCAATACAGGATCAACTGGACTTTATTTGTTGCAGAAAACGTTTCGACTTCTGTCCAGAAGTCTTTTTCAATTCTGAATGGAAGCTGTGAGAACGAGAAGTTTTATACAGGCTTACAAGTCACGCACCAACATATGAAATTGGAAACTGAAATAACACCACAAATTAACTAACATGCCCATTCTATTTAAATTGACAAAACGACACATCCCAGCTTAACAAAAGGGGTTTTTTCAGAATTGAAAAAGACTTCTGGACAGAAGTCGAAACGTTTTCTGCAACAAATAAAGTCCAGTTGATCCTGTATTGAACGCCTTTTTTGAGAACATAATGGTACTTCTTCCAGTTATTTAACAGTTAAAAATGGTGTACCACAAGGCTCAGTCTTAGGACCAACCCTTTTTACAATCTACATAGGTAATGTAGGTCAGAGCATCTCTGATGCATCCTTGCATTTCTATGCTGATGATACAGTTGTTTACTGCCGAGCTAAAACAGTTGCTAAGGCTTTCCAGCTTTTGCAATCTGCTTTTGACATAATCCAGTCAGATTTGTTCCAACTCAAACTTGTCCTAAATGCTGAAGAAATCAAAGGGATGCTTTTTTTCAAATAGGAAGTTGGTCCCAGCAGTTCTTCCTCTGATTTTATCATCAAATGGTGTCCCTATTGAGTTTGTTGATTCCTATAAATATTTTGGTATCCGGGTCGATTCGCATCTTTTTTTTTTAACATTTGTTCATTTTACATCAATATAAAAAAAAAAACGTTTAGGTAAAAGTAGCCTGGTTAAAACCAGACCCTTGTCCTTCACTTCGCTTTGTACTGGGTCTAGGACTTCTCTCATAAACAAGGATTTCTTAGGTAGATTTTTGACCGGACCAATCAGAGAGCAGAAGGCGGAGTTTTGAACGACGTCGACTGACGTCGTCAGTTAAAATGGCTGCCGCCACGAAGGAATTTTCATGAAAACAAGGTAAAAAACTATTATTTCTTTGCTGAGAAAAATATATTTCTTAGCTGACGTTATATCAGAAGTGTTCCTGAGCAATCAGAGAACAGAAGGCGGAGTTTTGAACGACGTCGACTGACGTCGTCAGTTAAAATGGCTGCCGCCACGAAGGAATTTTCATGAAAACAAGGTAAAAAACTATTATTTCTTTGCTGAGAAAAAATATATTTTTTAGCTGACGTTATATCAGAAGGGTTCCTGAGCTTAACAGTTCCTAAATCAATTCACGAAATGGTCAAATCTGCTGGATTTAAATAGTTTCGGTTTGACATTTTCCAAACAGCCTCGGGTGCGCTACGAAAATAAATGATAAAAAATCGAATTTTATCTCAAATGTTTAATCTAGGCCAACAGTCAGTAAATTAGAGCCATATAATTACACACTGGTAGCAGAAAAAAATATCCACCGAGTGGTTTCTGAGCTATTTATCTGAATAGCCTGGCCTCGCCAGGCTAAACTAACAAAACTCTGCCTTCCGTTCTCTGATTGGTCCATTCAAAAATCTACCGGAGAAATCGTTATCTATGGGACAAGTCCCAGACCCTAGTACAAAGCGAAGTGAAGGACAAGGGTCTGGTTTTAACCAGGCTAGTGTAAAAGAAAAAAAGACATGAAATGAAAGGAGGCAGAATAAGAAAAAATCTTATATTTGCCCCCTTTTTTTTTCTTTTCAAAAAACAAAAGCAAACTCAATCCAAACAATCAACTCAAGCAATGTTTTTCAAGTAATTGAATAAAAAACAACTTCATTAGTTAACTAGAAAATTACTAATACGATGGATTTAACTAAAGATTTTAGTATTTTGTTAACTTAGATTTGATCTTTTTTTTAAACACGAGCAAAGATTTAGCATTGTACTACTGTTAGTCGAAGACCCCGAGGAGGGCAACATGTCAGGAGACAGAGGGAGACGATGAAAGTGAAGAATGTAGGACTGAGGGTAGCAACTCTAAATGTGGGGACAATGACAGGCAAAGGTAGAGAGCTGGCTGACATGATGCAGAGAAGAAAGGTAGATGTTTTATGTGTCCAAGAGACCAAGTGGAAGGGCAGCAAGGCTCGCAGTATTGGAGCAGGGTTCAAACTGTTTTACCATGGTGTGGATAGAAAGAGAAATGGAGTAGGGGTGGTCCTGAAGGAGGAGTTGGCAAAGAATGTAGTAGAGGTGAAGAGAGTGTCAGATAGGGTGATGTATCTGAAGGTAGAAGTAGAAGGTCTGATGCTAAACATAGTCAGTGGTTATGCTCCACAGGTTGGATGTGATGGGGAGGAGAAAGATAAATTTTGGAAAGATTTGGATGAAGTGATAGAGAGTATTCCCAGGGAGGAAAGAGTGGTGATTGGAGCAGACCTGAATGGACATGTTGGTGAAGGAAACAGAGGGGATGAGGAAGTGATGGGTAGGTTTGGTGTCAAGGAAAGAAACCAGGAAGGACAGATGGTGGTGGATTTTGCCAAGAGAATGGAAATGGCTATAGTCAATACCTATTTCCAAAAGAGGGAGGAACATAGAGTGACCTATAAGAGTGGAGGAAGGAGTACACAGGTCGACTACATTCTGTGTAGAAGAGGAAACCTGAGAGAGATTGGAGACTGTAAGGTTGTGGCAGGGGAGAGCGTGGCCAGACAGCATCGGATGGTTGTGTGTAGAATGACTGTTGTTGTGAAGAAGAGAAAAAGAGTAAAATCAGAGAAGAAGACCAAATGGTGGAAGCTAAAGAAGGAAGAATGTTGTGAGAAATTCAGAGACGAGCTGTTAAAGGCTCTGGGTGGTAAGAAAGAGCTTCCAAGTGACTGGGCTACTACAGCAACAGTAATTAGAGAGACAGGTAGGAAGGTACTTGGTGTGTCATCTGGACAGAGAATGGATGATAAGGAAACCTGGTGGTGGAATAGTGAAGTGCAGGACGCCATTCAAAGAAAGAGATTAGCCAAGAAGAAATATGACAGTGAGAGGACTGAAGAGAGGAGACAGGAATATACAGGTAGTCCCCGACTTACGAGCGAGTTCCGTCCCTAGGGGGCGCTCGTATGTCAAAAATTCGTAAGTAGGATCACCAAAAAATATATATATATTTTTATCTTTTTTTTTTTTAGAAATGAATACATGTACAGTACTGTACAGTCACCAAGCACTTAGCCCAGCGTTTCTCAAATAGTGGGGCGCGCCCCCCCTGGGGGGGCGTAGTGCGATGCTTGGGGGGGCCCGGGCTCTTGTGACCCAGTTTTGAATTTTCTTATTGCGCCACGGAACTAAAATTCCTAGGCGTGTTTCAGCACGGCGCTATTATCTGTAGCACGCTTAGCATTAGCTTCTCGCTGCGGTGTCCTGTTTGGGAAAGTTATGGCTTCCTTGTTTAAAAAGATGAGCGCAAGTCCAAAGCTGTTGTTTCAGGACTTTGTTTCACGGAGACTGGTGCGGACATGCAGAGGAGCGGAGCGCTTCGCCACGAGAGAACAAACAAGATTAGATCTGCAGCTGCAACACGTTCTTTTTTTTCAACACGTCTTGTTAACGGACTTGAAACAACTTCATCCCAATGTGAACGTCTCTTCTAAAAGCAAGAAAAGCAGCTTGTTGCAACACCGCTAACAGAAGCATTTAAACTTCCATCAGGTAAATCAGAACGGTCCAGATCACAGTCGCAGCTGTAGAAGTTTTTAAAGCTCTGGGTTGATGTGCAGGCTTTAAAGTTCGTGAGCTCCGCCACAACATCCATCATGTCAACACTTCAGACTGTTTTGAAGCTCCGCTCCAGAACCGAAAGTAAAAAAGTTCATCACTTTATGAAAAAAATAAAACTGATGTCAACAAGCCCTGGAGCTCTGATGATGATGACCGAGCGATTTAACCGCCTCATAACAACCGTTCAAGAAGAGGTATTTTTTCATTCATTCATTCAACCTTTATTTATACAACCTTTATTGTTGTCTTATTAATATTATCATCTATATAACTTTTTAATTTAAAGTTATAATCTTATTAACTCTTTCTTTTTTACCTCTTTGTGTTCTTCAGGGAAATCCACCACATCACCTCCAGTAGAAGTGTGTGACTGAACTCTGAACTTTTCCAGGGTCACCCTGATGCATGCTCAATAATCCAGGTAGAAAAATCTAAAAAAGCTAAGTCTGGTCCTCTTCCAGGGACTTGTTCCACCTGGGGGAGCAGTTCCAAGAAGAGGTTTTAAGTACTGAAGACAAATTGCACTACTTTTTATATCTACACTACTGCTGATATATACTGTATATTCTTTTTACTAGCCTTATTGCATATGCCACTTTACCTCTGCACACCTGCTTCTGCAGGACTTGGTGGCTGCAGAAGAGGTCATGCAATCATGTGGATCATCTGTTCTGGAATAGGCACATCTAAAACATTCAGAGCAGGGAGGCCTGAGGACTTGAATTGAGAATCACAATTTTATATACAAATTATACTACAGTGGACGTATAATAAACCTTTTTCTTTTTAACCCTCTTTTGGTATGTGCGAGGTTATTACAGCCACCGTATTTATAGTCGCAGCGGAGAGTAGGGGGGCGCGGACCGGATTCTTCTTCCTGGGGGGGGGGCTTAACAGAAAATAATTGAGAAGCACTGGCCTATCCTAACAGTTTTTAAAGATGGAGTGAGTTTAATTGTCTCCCTTTCAAATAAAGGGAGCTCCCTTTATGGGAATGGAGCCTGCATGGAGGAGGGAGACAATTCAACTCACTACTTCATCTTTAAAAATTGTGTTAGGATATGCTAAGTGCTTGGTGACTGTACAGTACTGTACATGTATTCATTTCTAAAAATATATATACATATTTTTTTAAAATGAGATGCATATTTGTAAGTCCGGGACCTCGTAAGTAAGAGAGCTCGTAAGTTGGGGACTACCTGTATAAGGAGATGGGACGTAGAGCAAAGAAGGAAGTAGCTAAGGCAAAAGCAGAGGGCGTACAATGAGTTGTATGGGAGACTGGACACTAAAGAGGGCGAGAAGGACTTGTACCGATTGGCAAGACAGAGGGATCAGGCTGGAAAGGATGTGCAACAGGTTAGGCTTATTAAAGATGGGAATGTTCTAACAAGTGAGGAGAGTGTGATGGGAAGATGGAAGGATTACTTTGAGGAGCTAATGAATGAAGAGAATGAAAGAGAAAGAAGAGTGGAGGTCATAGAAACTGTGGACCAGGAAGTGGGAAAGATTAGTGAGGGTGAAGTCTGGAAAGCTTTGAAAAGAATGAAGAAGGGGAAGGCAGTAGGACCTGATGACATACCAGTGGAGGTTTGGAAATGTCTTGGAGAGGTGACAGTTAGGTTTTTGACTCTCACTTTGGGTGAGAAAATGCCTGAAGAATGGAGAATGCCTGAAGAATGGAGAAGAAGTGTGTTGGTTCCCATTTTTAAGAACAAGTGTGATGTACAGAGTTGTAGCAACTACAGGGGAATTAAGTTGATGAGCCACACAATGAAGATCTGGGAGAGAGTTGTGGAAGCAAGACTTAGACAAGAGGTGACTATCTGTGAGCAGCAGTATGGTTTCATGCCAAGAAAGAGCACCACAGATGCCATCTTTGCTTTGAGGATGTTGATAGAGAAGTACAGAGAGGGTCAGAAAGAACTCCATTGTGTGTTTGTGGATTTAGAAAAAGCATATGACAGGGTGCCAAGAGAGGAGGTGTGGTATTGCATGAGGAAATCTGGAGTGGCAGAAAAGTATGTTAGACTGGTACAGGACATGTATGAAGACAGCAGGACAGTGGTGAGATGTGCTGTAGGAGTGACAGATAGCTTCAAGGTGGAGGTGGGAGTGCATCAAGGATCGGCTCTGAGCCCCTTCTTGTTTGCTCTGGTGATGGACCGACTAACAGATGAGGTCAGGCAGGAATCCCCATGGACTATGATGTTTGCAGATGACATTGTGATCTGTGGTGAGAACAGGGAACAAGTGGAAGAGAACTTGGAGAGGTGGAGGTATGCACTTGAAAGAAGAGGAATGAAAGTCAGCCGTAGTAAGACAGAGTACATGTGTGTGAATGAGAGGGAGGAGGTGGAACAGTGAGGCTACAAGGAGCAGAGGTCACAAAGGTGCAGGACTTCAAGTACTTGGGGTCCACTGTCCAGGAAAATGGGGAATGTGGTAAAGAGGTGAAAAAGAGAGTCCAGGCAGGATGGAGTGGATGGAGAAAAGTTTCAGGAGTGATTTGTGACAAAAAGGTGTCAGCAAAGGTCAAAGGAAAAGTTTACAAGACAGTGGTGAGACCAGCTATGTTGTATGGTCTGGAGACAGTGGCATTGACAAAAAGACAGGAGAAAGAACTGGAAGTAGCAGAAATGAAGATGCTGAGGTTCTCCTTAGGAGTGACAAGGATGGATAAGATCAGGAATGAGATCATCAGAGGTACAGCACATGTTGAACAACTGGGAGATAAAGTTAGGGAGGCCAGACTGAGATGGTTTGGACATGTCCAGAGGAGGGACAGTGGGTATATTGGTAGAAGGATGTTAGAAATGCAGCTGCCAGGAAAAAGACAAAGAGGAGATATATGGATGCAGTTAGAGAGGACATGAAGGTAGTTGGAGTGAGGACAGAGTGAGGTGGAGGAGTATGACTCGCTGTGGCGACCCCTGAAAAGGGAAAAGCCGAAAGAAGAAGAAGAGCAAAGATTTAGCATATTTAACATTGTTATCCAATTTGTTCCATAAGTCAATTCCCTGTATCGAAACAGTCCGACCCTTTAAAGTAGTTCTATACTGAGGTTTTGCAAAAATGTCAGTTCCCTTAAGACTATAACACGACCTTCGCTTTAAAAAAAACATTTAAACGTTTGAAGGCAGTAAGTTGTTTTTAGCTTTATACATAACTAATGAAATATTATAATCCACCAAATCATAAAACTTCAATAACTTAAGTTGATTAAATAATATATTTGATGGATGACAATAAGGTTTTCCTAAAATAATTCTCACAGCTCTTTTCTGTAAAGTAAAAACAGGCTTTGTTGTAGTTTTACATGCCTTCCCCCAAACTTCTTTTTCCCCCCTTTATAGATGGCCTCCCTTCTCACCTCACAGCCATCCTCTTCAAACCAATATTTTTTTAATAGAAAGAAAGGAAAAGACAAAAAGACCACAAAACAAAAATCCACAAAAAGAGCACAAGGCAAACACACCCAACCGCCGTCTGCAATCCTGCAAAGTACATGACAGAACACAGCAACAAAACTTATGCATAAAAGACACACAATATCCATGACTTTGCAGTAGATTATTATAAATACATATATATACATACATATTTATATATATATATATATATATATATATAGGAAGCCCTCGAGTTACGTCAGGGATTGGGACCTACGGGTGTGACTTAGGTCGATGTTGTCGTACCTCGCGGACCAAAAACACCTGCCTGTCGTAGGTCCGCGTTTCTGACATAGGTCGCGGCTATACCGCTAACGGAGCGCCGCACACATATTTAATGGCATGAGACTGAACAAGCAGACATACTAGGCCATAAACATGCACAGAACTGTACAGTAAATGAATACAGTACTGTACAATAAATAAAAAATATAATGTCTTACTTTGAGCTGGTCAAAGCCTGCCTTCGTCTTTTAGCATCAGCTCGCACCCGTCCGAGCTCCCCCAGCTTCCTTACGCTCCACACGTACACACGTGGTCAAAACTGTTTAAAAGAATGGACTGTTAGCTTCTTAACTTCATACATTTGGAGCCAGAAAAAAAAAAAAAAACACTGAAAGCCGTTTCTCCGCGATGTTGTAGTAATATAGGACGGGGTCAGTTTAATGACTTACCTATATTTTAGATGTATAA
>JBBPBX010066650.1:0-19612 GCA_038048925.1 Garcialebias charrua | reverse complement strand
GACCCCTTCGGCAGACACAAGACGACCCACATATCGAACTTCTGACTTGAACAGTTCACATTTTTCAGCTCTCAGTTTCACTCCATGATGTTGGAGGGCCTGTAGGACCTGGCGGAGTGCTTCAACATGTTCCATAAATGACTTGGAATAGCAAAGTACATCATCTAGATATGGAATGCAGCACTCATCTCGAAGTGGTCCTAACATTTCCTCCATACTCCGCTGAAATGTTGCAGGGGCGTTCGAAAGCCCAAATGGGATTCGAACCCACTCATAGAGTCCCCACGGGGTGATAAAGGCGGTGAATTGGCGCGACTTCTCTGCAACAAAACCTTGGTGATAGGCTTTGCCCTGGTCTAGAATACTAAACCATGCATTTCCTCCAAGGGTGTCGGTCAAGTCCTTTATTCTGGGTAGTGGGTGTCGATCAGGTACCGTCTTTTTGTTTAAGAGGCGATAATCAATACATAGCCGCAGGCTGCCGTCTTTCTTTCGAACACACACAACCGGTGCAGAGTACGGGGACTTGGATTTGACTATCCAGCCTTTAAGTAACAGGTCCTGTATATACTCTTTTACTTCTCTAAAGAGAGGTTTTGGAACAGAAGAGTAGGCGGCTCTTACAGGAATCTGATCTTGGAGTGCGATCGACATTTGTAGACTAGGTATACATCCAATATCATGGCTGTCCCGTGCAAAAGCTCCAGCTTCTTCACATAGCATCTTATTCACCACTGCTCTCTGAGCCTCATCTAGATGGCTGAGGTCTACAGGGGGTTGCCATGAAGGCTGACTGAGATTGGTGGGTGCTGGGGTAGCGCTGTTAACAGTCACCACTGGGTTTGGTGCTTCATCTGAACTTGCTGAGATCACCTTATCAATGTCATGAATGTTGCCAAGAACAGTTTTTCTTGGGACAGTGATTGTGTGTCTTGTATTATTTCCAACAGGTACAGCCACATAGGGCCTGTTTGGATTGTGGACCATTAAAACACTTGCTCCAATATCCAGTTCGGCTAAGGGTATACTTTCATCATCAGGCTCAAACAGTACAACAGAGTCAGGGAAAATGGTGTCAGATGGAACCTGACATTTGACCCAGGCCACTTTGCCAGCTGGAATGACTGTGTCTTGTTTGCCTGTCCGTAGTTGTCCCCACTGCATGGTCAGCTTGTCTGTCTGGATAAAATTCACCAGGAGTTCGGCCTTCTCCACTGGAACGGAAATGGCATTACACACCAGGCTGGTGAGTGTTGGAGCTAGGTTCTGAGGCTGCTCTTGTATCATTGCCTCCAAAACATTGAATCCTAGCAATGGTCTTTCTAAGGCAAGACTACTGACAAGGAAAGGAACATTAATAGACAGATCAGGATTTGTGTTCCCCATCAAATTAACAGTAATGGGTAACCAGCCATCAAATGGGATAACACCCCCATCTATGGCACAGATTTTTAGGTTATCTTCATCATCCAGGATTTCACTGAGTGGCTTGACAGTAATTTCTGGTAAGTATTTGTCTTTCCAGCTTTTATCGATCATGCTCACCTGGGCACCTGTGTCTAGTAAAGCAGTGACAGCAAGACCATTTAAACTACACTGGGTTAAAGCTTTTCTCCCAATGAGCTTGGCTAGACAGTCACTTTTGCTGTTTGGTGACGTATGGCTGTTTCTACTTGTCAAGTGGGTTGACTGTCTAGGTCTGTGGTGTTTTGTTCTCTGGTCTTGCGTGGGTACATGGATGGGTACAACATTTTGCTGTTCAGACTCACTAATCTGGCCTGTTGCATGTAGGGACTGTTGGGGCCCGGTCACTGTCTGTCCCCTGGCAGGGACCGGCTCCAGTTTCCCTGGCGTGTCGGTTTCTGGAGGCAGCCAACTGCTTTGTGACCTTCCTCACCACAATGAAAACAATGGGTACAGTCAGGACGGTTTTGCTCCAGACACTTAATGCAGCTATACCGTCTTCCTTTTTGCTTGTCCCTGCTGTGTCTTTGTGGCTGATTATTTTGTTCAGATGCTTGTTCTTGAGTTAATTTTTGTAATGACTCAACAAGCGTGGTGAGTTTTTCAACTTTTTCTTTTAGTTGTTGGACCCCATCAGCTTGTGATGTTCTGTTTAGACCCTCTTTTGCACTTGGATATTGGGCAGCATTTGCCTCCACCTGAACACTGTGTAAATTTGTGGGTCTCTGGCGAGGAGCTGACCCCAAACGTCTCTGTCTTTCATTCTCATCACTCATGATTTTCCTCATCTGTCGTAGTATTGCTTCGTCAGTTACATCAGGGTTAGCTAGAAGGGGTTTAAGTTCTCTGCGAACATCATCGTGCTTGTGCCCAAGGCCTTGGTACACAGTATGAATGAAAATGTCTTGAACTGTGCTTGGGCTGTACTTAACATCTGTGTCGGCATGTTTTGAAGCCAATAAGATCTTTTGCTTAAGCCCAATGGTTCTGTACAGGAATTGTTGGGGTGTTTCATTGTCCCTTTGTTTGGTACACATTAGCTCCTGGAAAAACTCTGTGTTGCTTTGCTCACCAAGATGGGAGTGTAGAAAGGCTTTAAGTTCTTCTACTGTCAAATCGTCCTTATTCATTAACATCTCCTTAAAGTTTCCAGGTTTGATAACTCTGAGGACAGCCCTCACAATTTCTGTGTCACAGCACTGATCTCTTAATCCTTCATCAATCTGGCGACAAATATTGTTGTAGTTAATATCTGACCCCTGGTCTCCAATTTGGCCTCCCTGTATCTTAAACTCTCTACGATGAAGGTGGGAGAGATCTCTTAATGAGATCAGACCCTCATGAACCAGAGGTTTGCTTAATTTGTCTCTAATCTCTGTACTCTGCAACTTAATCTGTGACTTTTTAGGTGGTTGTGATGCATGACCCTGAAGGGCTGCATCCACAAGGTCCCTTAGCTCCAACAAATGAGCCATGCCAGTGTCCTCAGACTCTAGCAAAGTCTTACTGCTCATAAAACTGGTGATGTACTCATAGCAATCCTCTTCATCTGTAGTCTCAAGACGAAGTGGCTCCACCTCCGAAACTAGACCCACTGACCTGGCAATCTGGAACAGTTCATCTGCAGGTAGGTTGAGCAAGTCCTTCTTGATGGACCACACCAAGCTTTTCCTCTCACCATCTGCCATAGCTGTTCCTTCTTCCCAGTAGTTGGCTACACTATTCAAAGTCCTGGAGCCCTTTTCCTCTTTGTCTCTTCCTTCACCGGTGGACAGGGTACGACGCCTTCCTCATCTGGTGAGATGGACGATGGAATGTATGAGGTCCACAGCATCTGTATCACTGGAACCACGTCCCAGTCTGGCAGGGAGTAGGATCCCGGACGAGCCCCCACAACTGTAACGGGTGTCAGAATCCCGGACCCGTTAGCAGCAGATGAAGCTGGAAAAACAACAAGTAAATGAGCACAGGGAGACGCAGTCTGTGTTGCTCCAGTTTCTCTCAGCTTATTTATTGAACAAACCAGCTCATTTAATTGTCAATACAGCCCAATTTATAGTTCAGTAATTTACTGTATATATAATCTATGTAGACATTTTCCATCATAGACATAAACATCAACATTAACGTTCCTTTAAACAGGAATAATCCCATCAACATCATATTTTGTCACAATTCCCTCAGGCAACATGTACCTTCAATTCACTGCACTTTATATGCATATTTATTCACACACAGTGACATATTTCATGGGCATGTATGTTACAATTATTGTAAACTGGCATAACTATCTTTGAATTCAAACTACTTTAAATGAATGCATTAAATCACAGTTTAACCTTCCCAACACTGTGTTTAGAACATAAATAAACCACACAGCCTGATAACAGTACAATACTCATACCAGGGAATATATATATATACATATATATACATCCCTACTTACTTTACAAGTGATTACCATTAGTAATTCAGTGGTTGCACCTAACTAGCCTGCTCAACTGCCGCTCAACTGTCAGTGCTAACCAACTAGCATTACAGCCTTTTGGCTACTTATTCAAAACAAACTCTTCTAATATATTTTCACACATTGACACATATCTCTAAGCATTTTGCAAACAGTATTGAATGACGAAAGTACTTGGTTACAATGAACTTGAAGGTTATTCTCACCTGGAAAAACAACAAGTAAATGAGCACAGGGAGACGCAGTCTGTGTTGCTCCAGTTTCTCTCAGCTTATGAGAAACGGCAGAGCAACAGGCAGCTCAAAGTCCCCATGCGCCACCTGCTGGTGAAACACCGTTATTACACCCCTCGTCACTAACCCCTGTTAACAACAAATAAAATATCTTCTTATCAGAACCCCATAAACATTTAAAGAAATGCATGTTTGTTTGTTTGTTTGTTTTTCCACTTTTGTGAGCACACACCAGTAGGCATCACACGATACTTCAAAATGTGCATCAAGAAACCTTGATGGAAACACGGCTATTATTGCAGAAATCATCTTCAGATCTCCCCCTCCCTCCACACAGCCCCAATTGTCCATCATCAGCATCTCTTCACACAATGTTTCATCTGATCACGCTCATTCACTTCAGTCCCACAATAAATTCATTACTTTTTTCATTCATTCAACCTTTATTTAGTCAGGTAAATCTTTTGAACCTCATGGGCTCATTTACGAAAGCGACCTGCTAAAATTACTTCAATGTCATTACACTTTGTATCCAAGGAGCCACAGTCCTCATCATTCTTGTAAAACTCCCCAGCCTGCACACACTCCCACCCTCTGTCCACAGAATTATAATTCATGTAGGCTGCATGGATGCATCCTGTCATCACTGCAAAACCACCAGAACTGAGTTGAACAAACTTCTGGAATTTATCAACACCTGTGGCAAATAACAGTTTATAATCTGAAGGACAAAACTTATGTTCTTGCAAATTATTTTTTTCCTGAGGAATTACATAAGTTTTTATGACATTCTGTGTACCGGTATGTATATATACTGTATATCACAGTAAAACCACTTAAAATATTATTTTGAATGAAACTTGTTGATGACATCATGAGTTTTTGTTTGTTGTTAGAGCATTTTAATAAGTGGACAGTATTGAAGTGACTGTTCTGATGATATGTCAAGAAATAAAGTACCAGTAATATACCAGAAATTTTCTATTTCTGAATTCCTGGATATTTTGGTGTAGCAGATTGTATTTTCTAGTTGAAATTGAACGCATTGTGATGCTGTAACAAGCTGTGAAGAAGAGCAAGATTTTAAAAAAATCTGAATCGTATGTAGTGGACCAGACCCTGGTCACTGAGAACTGTAGTGGACACACTTTATCACTGAATCTCTCAGTGAAACACCTTTTTCTCTGTAAACCCGCAGTGAAAGACAACAGTTTATTCCATTAATTTGAATCAAGACACAAATTAAATCAGAAGAGACTTCTTTAAATTTGTTCTAATTAAAATAGTGCATTTTCTAGTTGAAACTGAACGCATTGTGATGCTGTAACAAGCTGTGAAGAAGAGCAAGATTTTTAAAAATCTGAATCGTGGACAGCTTGACTGCAGGATCCAAACAGTTCCTAACACAGCTTAGCTCCACACTTCACTTTAGACTGCAGTAAATAAATACATACCTGTGTAACCCTGATGTTTGGTTTGATACCAGTGAACTGATGAATCGCTCACCCAGGAACTCTTCTCAGCTTCACAACATTTATTAACATGAACTTCATCTGTAACAGAAAAAAAAACATGTGGTTGGTGGTGGTCTGACATGTAGCTCCTGCCCCAACTCTGAGAACATCAGGCAGTAAAAAATGTTGTCAAGTCAGTCTCCACTTCCAAAATGATGGTTTTGTTGTGCACACAAACACTATGAATTATGGTAACCTTTGTGAGTTTTCAAAATAAAAGCTGTTAATGACGTCATACTTGCTGTTGTTACAAAATTATTTGTGGATGATTTATATATTATTATTTATTATATGAGAACTGTTACCATCAGTGAAAAGGTACAGATCAATCAAGACAAGAACAAACAGATTTAAATATAGTTTTTATCTGTCCACCGTTACTGAACTTAACAACATCTGTAATAAAAACTGAATAAGGGACAACTGGTGTAATATCAATCTGCTTGTGTTGCACATTTGGAGTGTTTCTAACCTGTTATTAACTTTAATACAGTTTATATTTTTAAATTGTTTTATATTTTACTGTTTTTACTTTTGTTCTGGGAAGCAAACCCAGATTTCACTGTATTCAGAGTCAGAGTCAGAGTCAGAGAGTCTTTATTGTCATTTGCACCGCATGTGGTACATGAGATGAAAACGAGATTATGTACACGAGGTCATATTCATGTGCAATGATAATAAAGGTCTCTTCTATTCTATTTTACAGCAGGTTTTGAATTGTCTTCTGCTGAACTTGATCCACCACAAAGACTGTGTGGTTCACAGAGTTTCTGCACAAATCAAAATATTAAACTTTAAATTAAAATGTTCTCAGAGAACAATAAGTATAATTTTTATGCACACTAACCAGAAACCTCCAGTGATTTTGGTTGACATGGACAAATAACACAAAGCTCTTGTAATTCTCAAAATTTACCAGTAAAAAAGAAACGCTGGATGTTAAAATGCTACAAATGTCATTTCTGAAATTAATGTACAATTTTAACTGTTATTTTTCCAAAAATGATAGTTACTTAAAGCATTACTGGTAAACATATACGAGTTACTTAAAGCATTACTGGTAAACATATACGTTTATTATTTTAAATTAAACATTCCTGTTTTTACTTGAACTATGTTGCATTTCAATGAGACAAACTTTCTGCACAGTAATGATGTGATTTGTGGTAAAGTCGTACTTACCCTCACTGTTTCTACAACATCCTGAAGAACGAGCAACAAACACAGCAACTTAGGGAAAATTACATGGAAAATGTCCAACTTTGGAGGGCCTTTATTTTGAAATTCCACATGAGATCTTGGTGACATTTGGTGAGCAACATCTGGAGATGTTCTACAGTCAGCCTGAAGTGAGACTGGTCACTGGAAACTAAGAGTTTTGTTTTAATATTAATGGAAACTTCAGGGAAAACAATTTAACATTCTCACATAATGAACATACAAATAACCACAAAACAGAGACAAAAGTTAAATATTATGGATCCATATTCACAGGAGGACATTAAAAATCATTTCTGAACATAGACCAGCAAGAATGACTTCAATCATCTAGAGTCAAAACATGAAAAACACATTGAAGTTTTTTATTTATTTAACTTAGCAACACAAAAAGTTCTCTACTCTTTGGATATGGGGGCGACATTCAAACTTTTAGTGGAAACAGCTGAGCAGGAATGTTGGTCCCATTACAGCTTCCAGTGCTAACATGTGTTTTATGTACAGAGATAGTACCAACAGGAGACACACATCAGCTTTTATTTTGAAAAAACCTCGCAAGCGTGACTACCTGGTGGCAGTGTTGCCAGGTGTATGATAATTATCGTATTTGTACGACCATTTTGCCCTCTGTACGATCAATAATCCCAAAAAAGGCCAAAAATACGATAATTTGACCGTTCCTTGAATGTGTAGTTGTAATCGGTTGTCATCAGCCAGTCGCAACTGTCTGTCGGAGTTTTTTTGTGAACCCTGAAGGCATCTGGAAATTCCAGCCAATCGTGCTTTTCTAAATGTGACTGAATTAAGAGTTTTATTAATGCTTTTCTGACTAAATGTTTATCAATTTTTATGTTAAGAGTTAATGCTTAATGCAGCACTTGTGAGAGAAAACATTTTAGTTTAGTGTCAGGCTGACTTTTTAGTGAGGCAGTTTTTGCTTTGAAGGCATTGGCTATGTGAGATAAGCAAGGGCCCTGCTCTTTCTCACATATGACTGTAGCTTTCTTGGCAAAAGTTGCAACAGGCTAGTCAAATAAAAAATGTTATCCCTCACCCGTGCAAGGCACCGACTCACACTTCAAAAACATGTGNTCAAGGACTGATAACATCTAGAACATCTATGGTCATGAGCAGGCACCGACTCACACTTCAAAACATGTGTTACCCAATATGAGGTGAAGTCATAGTATTTGCACAAAGACACACACACCCAACACATGCACACACACACCTCAAAGTATAAGATGAGGCCACTCAGACAGAAACGTTGGAGTCTACCGTGGGTTTGATCTAACGCCCGGTGAGCATTGATGACTATCTCTCGCCGAACAGTGCGGCTCCCCTGTTCAAGTGTCAAAGGTGAGAAAATACTGTAATTTGTTACACGTCAATGTCTACGTTTGTGTGTGCTGTTAGTACTGTGGCGGATTTAAATGACATTATTTCTAGCAGGAAAAACAGTTTGTATGTTTGAACATGTATGTTTTTCCTTTTTCCTTTTTTATGTCACAGACTTCTTTAATAAATATTCATTATTTTATGATTAAGTCTTGTGTGAGTTTTTCTAAACCAGTGTGTGTACCTACCTTTCACGAACTTGACAAATGATTTAAACTATGATAAAACATTAACCATTTGGGTTGATCTGAAATATCATAAAACAGTGACCTAAGACTGACGTGCATGCATTTGCCTCAGAACAACGGTCATGATTGGCTGAATAGTCCGCCGCGCCCGCCCCATGAGTTAGAAAATAAGAAGACGCAGCAGAGCCGTGTGACATCGGTCTGGAAGAAGAAGTGATGAAAATGAGTGAACATTTATGTAAAGTTGAATGTTAAATAATAAAAAATAAATATATTAAGAAAATATGGCAGGAAAACTGGGACATAACTGATACAGGAGGACATTTACACAACATTCATAAAAAGATAGGATATACAAAGAAAGCAGGAAGAAACAGGAACTTACTCGCATTAGAACAGGACACACAGGCCTTAATAAATCTCTTAAAATAATTAGAAAGTATGCAACAGGACTATGTGACAAGTGAACCAGCAATCTCACTGAAACAGTTCAACATGTCTTTATGGAATGTCCAGGGTACGAAACAGAAAGAATGCATTTCCAAAAATAAATTAAAAAAAATTTCATTCAACATTTATTTATTTATAAAGGTATTTAAGTAGTGATATCAGTAAAGTTAAAGATCAAGTTATTATTTTCTTGAAAAATACAAACTTAATAGACAGAATTTAGTTGAGATTTAAATTAATCTTACAGAATTATTCGTTTTTTTTTTCTTTCTTCTGTTTAGCTCCTGTCCTCAGTTGGTGGCGGTAATGCACATTACAGTTGGTCTGCCAACCGCCATGAAACAAAACAAGAGGGGGGGGGGGGGTCATTAGTTGCCACCAGACATTAATACGTATTAATGTCTATGGTTCCCACCCTTACTGATGCCACAAAGCTGTGATTGCCTGTTAGATACTATTCAACAACAGAGTGACTATAGTGCATACTTGTTATTTTAATTATGACGGGTGTACGATAATTTCCCTCAAAATACGATAATTTCATGTCTCTAGTACGATAATCCTACATTTCTCACCTGGCAACACTGCCTGGTGGTGTTAGCGTGTGCACAACTAAACCGCGTGAGCGCTGACTTTTAGAAGTGGAGGCTGCTGGACCGAAGTATAATATTGAACAATTTTACTAGAAATTACAACCATACCTGTTAGAGAACAAACATGTGGTTGGTGGAGGTCTGACGTGAAGCTCCTGCTCCTACACAGAAAAACACACACACAGTCACGAGACTAGATTATCCAAGCACGCGACAACGAGACGTAGCTGCTAACAGCTACACATGCTAACAGCTACACATGCTAACAGCTACACATGCTAACAGCTACACATGCTAACAGCTACAGATGTTAACTACACACGCTAACAGCTACACATGCTAACAGCTACACATGCTAACAGCTACACATGCTAACAGCTACACATGCTAACAGCTACAGATGCCAACAGCTACAGACGCTAACAACTACAGATGCTAACAACTACAGATGCTAACAGCTACAGACACCAACAACTACAGATGCTAACAGCTACAGATGCTAACAACTACAGATGCTAACAACTACAGATGCCAACAGCTACAGATGCTAACAGCTACAGATGCTAACAGCTACAGATGCTAAAAGCTACAGATACTAACAGATACAGATACTAACAGATACAGATGCTAACAGCTACAGATACTAACAGCTACAGATGCTAACAACTACAGATGTGAACAGCTACAGATGCTAACAGCTACAGATGCCAACAGCTACAGATGCTAACAGCTACAGATGCTAACAACCACAGACGCTAACAGCTACAGATGCTAACAACTACAGATGCTTACAGCTACAGATGCTAACAACTACAGATGCTAAAATCTACAGATGCTAAAAGCTACAGATGCGAACAGCTACAGATGCGAACAGCTACAGATGCTAACAACTACAGATGGTAACAGCTACAGATGCATACAGCTACAGATGCTAACAAGCACAGACGCTAACAGCTACAGATGCTAAAAGCTACAGATGCCAACAGCTACAGATGCTAACAACCACAGATGCTAACAGCTACACATGCTAACAGCTACAGATGCTAACAACTACAGATGCTAAAAGCTACAGATGCTAACAACTACAGATGCGAACAGCTACAGATGCTAACAACTACAGATGCTAAAAGCTACAGATGCTAACAAGCACAGACGCTAACAGCTACAGATGCTAACAACTACAGATGCTAAAAGCTACAGATGCTAAAAGCTACAGATGATAACAACTACAGATGCGAACAGCTACAGATGCTAACAACTACAGATGCTAACAGCTACAGATGCTAACAGCTACAGATGCATACAGCTACAGATGCTAACAAGCACAGACGCTAACAGCTACAGATGCTAAAAGCTACAGATGCCAACAGCTACAGATGCTAACAACCACAGACGCTAACAGCTACACATGCTAACAGCTACAGATGCTAACAACTACAGATGCTAACAGCTACAGATGCTAACAGCTACAGATGCTAACAGCTACAGATGCTAACAGCTACAGATGCTAACAGCTACAGATGCTAACAGCTACAGATGCTAACAGCTACAGATGCTAACAAGCTACAGATGCTAACAGCTACAGATACTAACAGCTACAGATACTAACAGATACAGATGCTAACAGCTACAGATGCTAACAGCTACAGATGCTAACAACTACAGATGTGAACAGCTACAGATGCTAACAGCTACAGATGCCAACAGCTACAGATGCTAACAGCTACAGATGCTAACAACCACAGACGCTAACAGCTACAGATGCTAACAACTACAGATGCTTACAGCTACAGATGCTAACAACTACAGATGCTAAAATCTACAGATGCTAAAAGCTACAGATGCGAACAGCTACAGATGCGAACAGCTACAGATGCTAACAACTACAGATGCTAACAGCTACAGATGCATACAGCTACAGATGCTAACAAGCACAGACGCTAACAGCTACAGATGCTAAAAGCTACAGATGCCAACAGCTACAGATGCTAACAACCACAGATGCTAACAGCTACACATGCTAACAGCTACAGATGCTAACAACTACAGATGCTAAAAGCTACAGATGCTAACAACTACAGATGCGAACAGCTACAGATGCTAACAACTACAGATGCTAAAAGCTACAGATGCTAACAAGCACAGACGCTAACAGCTACAGATGCTAACAACTACAGATGCTAAAAGCTACAGATGCTAAAAGCTACAGATGATAACAACTACAGATGCGAACAGCTACAGATGCTAACAACTACAGATGCTAACAGCTACAGATGCTAACAGCTACAGATGCATACAGCTACAGATGCTAACAAGCACAGACGCTAACAGCTACAGATGCTAAAAGCTACAGATGCCAACAGCTACAGATGCTAACAACCACAGACGCTAACAGCTACACATGCTAACAGCTACAGATGCTAACAACTACAGATGCTAACAGCTACAGATGCTAACAGCTACAGATGCTAACAGCTACAGATGCTAACAGCTACAGATACTAACAGCTACAGATACTAACAGCATACAGATGCTAACAGCTACAGATGCTAACAGCTACAAATGCTAACAACTACAGATGTGAACAGCTACAGATGCTAACAGTTACAGATGCTAACAGCTACAGATGCCAACAGCTACAGATGCTAACAGCTACAGATGCTAACAACCACAGACGCTAACAGCTACAGATGCTAACAGCTACAGACACTAACAGCTACAGATGCTTACAGCTACAGATGCTAAAAACTACAGATGCTAACAACTACAGATGCTAAAAGCTACAGATGCTAAAAGCTACAGATGCTAACAACTACAGATGCGAACAGCTACAGATGCTAATGCTGCGTTCCAGTAGCACTGGGAAGTGGAAATTTCCTAGCTCCCATTCGTAAAACAAACTGGAACGCCCCCCTCCAGTGGTAATTTCCACTTGTAAACTGGTAGCGACTGCGACAACCCCCAGTTTGAATTTCAAGATGGCGTCCACTCACTGCTTTGGTAAGTGAACGCCGTAACTTTAACTGTTATACCTTGTTTATGTAGCAGGATGACCTGCGGTCTTTGAAAGCACCACACATGCAGAGATGTGATTGGTGGGTCTGGGGCTACTTCCGGTATAAAAAGGGGGTAGTCCTCATTAGTAGACACGTCATCCGCGCTAGCGTTGCGCCAGCGTTGAGGTGCAGGGTCGCGATGATCCACTGTTCTCGCGACATGGACGAGTTTCCTGTTTCCCTCTGCTGTTGAGGTGGAACACAGTGAGTACTGAAGCGCCAGTTTTTCTGTTTCTTACAAATTCAGATTTTAATTCATATTTATGTTTGGTAGCTGCTGCTGTTTGTCCTTTGCAACGTCTACTTCCTGTTGTCCGTGGCGACGTCTACTCCCTGGTTGTCCTGTGGCAGTGTGTCTGCGGCGGTCTGCACTGTCCCAACTGGTTCTGCCCCCCTCCCCTCCGGGTCGTCCCTCGCCTGCCGGCTGGTCCTGGGACTGTTTGGGGCCCGCTGTCTGGACGGCATGGCGTGGGCTACGCCACGCGTCCTGCAGGCCGAGCTGAAGCCGACTGATGCCAGCTCAACCACTCACACAGGCGTCGGTTGGTGTGACGTCTCTTTGGGTGCAGCGGGATTTCACCAGGGCGGACTTTGGACTGATCGATGAAAGGATATCTTCAGGGGTGACAGTAGTCTTGTTTTGTTGTGTTTGTGTGTGTGTGTGTGTATGAGTTCCTTCCTGTTTTTAGAATATGGATATGAATTGCACTTTTTATAGAACTGTGTATTTTAAATTTTAGTACTTTATTAAACAAACTGTGCAATTTAATTGGTGTGTGTGAATCTGTCTCAAGCCTCCTCTGCAACGGGTCTACGTGTCTTAAAGGTAATTTTTAGTAAAGCTTTTAACTAAACTCATTTTTTTATTAAAATTTATTTATTTTTTAATAAAGATTTTAACCAAATTCACTTATTTTATTAAAATTATTTATTTTTTTAAACTAAAGTTACCAATTTTAAACCACACCCGTCTGGCTACAATTGGCGTTGTTTGGTAGTTTTTGCAGTTTTGAGGCTGGGACATTTTTACTATTTTGTATTGTGACAAGCAGTGAGATGTTTTGTGTGTGCAGTGTGATAAGGACAAACAGCAGCAGTGCACCTGTTAACTCGTATTTTTTTTTTTTTTTAAAGAGATCAGCAGGCCTCTACTGTGGCGCTGGTTATGTAGTGGCTCTCTGGGTTTGGAGAGCCATGTTCGTTGTGTTCGACCCTGATGGCAAGCTGGATCGACGGGACGTCGATTCAGTTTTCGGGGGTGAATGTAGCAGGATGACCTGCGGTCTTTGAAAGCACCACACATTTAGAGATGTGATTGGTGGGTCTGGGGCTACTTCCGGTATAAAAAGGGGGTAGTCCTCATTAGTAGACACGTCATCCGCGCTAGCGTTGCGCCAGCGTTGAGGTGCAGGGTCGCGATGATCCACTGTTCTCGCGACATGGACGAGTTTCCCTCTGCTGTTGAGGTGGAACACAGTGAGTACTGAAGCGCCAGTTTTTCTGTTTCTTACAAATTCAGATTTTAATTCATATTTATGTTTGGTAGCTGCTGCTGTTTGTCCTTTGCAACGTCTACTTCCTGTTGTCCGTGGCGACGTCTACTCCCTGGTTGTCCGTGGCAGTGTGTCTGTGGCGGTCTGCACTGTCCCAACTGGTTCTGCCCCCCTCCCCTCCGGGTCGTCCCTCGCCTGCCGGCTGGTCCTGGGACTGTTTGGGGCCCGCTGTCTGGACGGCGTGGCGTGGGCTACGCCACGCGTCCTGCGGGCCGAGCTGAAGCCGACTGATGCCAGCTCAACCACTCACACAGGCGTCGGTTGGTGTGACGTCTCTTTGGGTGCAACGGGATTTCACCAGGGCGGACTTTGGACTGATCAATGAAAGGATCTCTTCAGGGGTGACAGTAGTCTTGTTTTGTTGTGTTTGTGTGTGTGTGTATGTGTGTGTATGAGTTCCTTCCTGTTTTTAGAATATGGATATGAATTGCACTTTTTATAAAACTGTGTATTTTAAATTTTAGTACTTTATTAAACAAACTGTGCAATTTAATTGGTGTGTGTGAATCTGTCTCAAGCCTCCTCTGCAACGGGTCTACGTGTCTTAAAGGTAATTTTTAGTAAAGCTTTTAACTAAACTCATTTTTTTATTAAAATTTATTTATTTTTTAATAAAGATTTTAACCAAATTCACTTATTTTATTAAAATTATTTATTTTTTTAAACTAAAGTTACCAATTTTAAACCACACCCGTCTGGCTACATTTATAACATTTTAGTGCACGTTTATTCACTTGTACAAATAGCTTTTTGTCGGCACATACTGTGTGTATTTAAATTGTGTGTTTATTTGCATGTTATACGCAATAGAGCTCCGTTTTTGTCATTGTTTATAGTAACCGTGTTGTAAAAAATTGGCGCCAGCAATACAACAGCAACGTGTTGTATTGAAATGTTTCACACGAACAAATAAAAGGAAGCATCGTGAGGATTTAGATTTGAAAATAATACTTTTTATTAACGGAAATAAATAAGGGCAACAGTTTTCCCTGTGGAGACAACTGGAACGCAGTTCATGCGATTTGTTGGGAAATGACGTCACAACCACTTCCCAGTTTCCGGTGTTATGCCGAGAAGAGCATGCCTGCCGTGGATTGCACCCCCTGTCGCGGGAACGCGCATGGGGCTCCGCCCATTGCTGAAAGTACCGCATGTTGATGAGAAAACGGATATAAATATGACTTTTGAGGCAACTTTTAAACATATCCATAATATAATCGAGTTGTTTAACTATGAATGACCTTTAAAGGTGGAGTTTTATGCTATTTAAATTTAAGAAAAAACTGTTTTGACCCCTTTATCTGATCTCGTTGGAGGCGAACGCTTTACTGTAACACTGTACACTGTCCGATGAATAATGTTTAATGTCCGAAATCATCAACTTCCAGAAAATGTTTTGTGACAGAGAGGGGAGTTGCAATTTAAGAGGAGAAGGACATTTTAAAAAACAACAACCAGGAAGAGGTTTAGTTTTGTCGGTGTGTGGAGTCAATAAAACAGTTTATCCACTAGGTGTCAGTATAACTCTTCACTAGGTTTTACATGGTGGAGTAAAAAGGTATAGAAGTGAAGATGACTTCAGATGATTTTTGTCAGATGTGACACGGCACAATAAAGTGGTGTTCAAACAACATGCTGGACTCTCTCTTGGTGTTCTTAAACGGAGCACAGCATAAACAACCTTTAAAAAACGATTTAAAAAGGAGCTTATTGCAAAATATGTTCCAGTAGTGAGTGTTTTAAAGTCTATAAATGCTATTGATGATATAAATACTGTTAAAACAATTGTATATCTTTATGTTTAGTTGAAAGAACTTGTCTCCTTTTGGTATTTTGACTATTAATTGATTATAAATTGATGAGTATGAAAGGGGCAGGACATAAGGACAAAGGTGGTCCAAAATCATCCAAAATTTTCAATTAAATAGTTCCAACCAATAGCTAACAAAGATGGAAAATGAATCAAAACATAAAAAATTTGGGCCCAACTTACACTCTATTTATTAATTAATTTTTTATAAAAACACACAACATGATACATACAGTAGAAGAAAATAAAAAAAACAGACAAAATAAAATGAAAGGCGGCAGAAGAAAAAATCTTATTTTTTCTGCCCCTTATACTCCAATAAACAATTCATATAACCAACTCTTTTGATTTTCATACCTTAGTTTCAACCTACAATAAACTCTTCATACAACCAACTCACTTGATTTCCAAGAAAAGAAAAGAACAACTAAATTTTTAATTTTATATTATATATTTTATATATTTTTTATACCTTCCGCATCACAGTTAAATTCAAATATATTCAAATGTATAATTTTAACCGATTAAGCTTAATCAGTCTTTTGAAAGCAGCCAGTGAATCAATCTCTTTAATGTCTGAATCCAATTCATTCCATAACCCTATTCCTCGAATTAGGGTAGATCTTCCCCGTGAACTAGTCCTAAAATATGGTTTAACAAAAAGATTCACCCCCTTAAGATTATAACTGCTCGTTCTTCTGACAAAATACTGTATTTTTGAATATTTCAAGGAAGTCTATTATTTTGTGCTTTGTACAAAACTAACAAAATATTATAATCAACTAAATCATAAAACTTCAGCAGTTTCATTTGATAAAACAAAATGCTTGATGGATGATGGAAATATTTTCTGGTAATAATTCTAATAACTCTCTTCTGTAATATAAAAATAGGCATTGTAATTGATTTACACGCTGTACCCCAGACGTTAACACCATTTGGGCAGCACGGTGGCACAACTGGTAGAGCTGCTGCCTCTCAGCGAGAAGGTTGCCGGTTCAAATCCCGGTCCGGGGCCTTTCTGGGTGGAGTTTGCATGTTCTCCCCGTGCATGCGTGGGTTTCCTCCGGGTACTCCGGTTTCCTCCCACAGACCAAAAAACATGCTTGTTAGGCTGATTGGTGACTCTAAATTGACCCTAGGTGTGAGTGAGAGTGGATGGTTGTTTGGTGTGAGTGAGACAGGTCCCTCTTGTAAATGAGTCCCCGTGACTCAACGAGGCTAGCCTGTATAAATAAAGGTTGAATGAATAAATTAAGTGCGGCATAAATAATGTGTTATACAACAAATAAAGTGCCTTATCATTTAATAAATTTTTAACTCGTTAAATATTACAATAGTTTTAGTTAATTTAGTTTTATCTGAATTTATGTGTTGTTTCCAGCATAATTTATCATCAATGGTGATACCCAAGAATCTCACCACATAAACTCTCTGAATCTCAGATCCATCAATTAAAAAAGGTACATCGATCGATTTATTTTTATTACTGAATATCATGTGGCTAGTTTTACCTAAATTCAATGTTAATTTATTAATTTTAAACCAAGTCTGAATTTTATCAAGTTCTGACATCATCAATTTCAAGGTTTGTTCTATATTGTCACCACTACAAAAAAAAGTGGTGTCATCAGCAAAAAGAATGCATTTCAGGAGTCCTGGGACCTGTACCAAATCATTTATGTATAATAGAAATAAATTTGGTCCTAATATCGATCCCTGAGGAACTCCACATGTAATAGTGTTGAACTTTCACCTCATCCATTTGCACAAACTGTTTCCTATCACTCAAATAACTACAAACCCATTTCAATGCCAAACCTCTAATAACTAACCTGCTAACAAAGGGCCGAGGTAACCCAAGCACAACATAATAAAGGGGACAGAATACAAATTAGCTAAGCACACATATGAAACAAATAAAACAAAACTCAACTAACTTAGCACTAACAACAAGTGAATATTAAGGTGACAAAATTAACAATTCTTAGGCTGTCAATATTGGCACCCCCCTATATTTACCCCAAATATTCTCCAAATTACATAAAACTCACACCAACAGCTCACACAACATGTGTGATTATGTACAAAATGTTATGTCTTTCATAACTCTCTAGTTCTCTCAGTTAGCAGGGGGTGCATAAACGCCAATTCTTAGGCTGTCAATATTGGCACCCCCCTATATTTACCCCAAATATTCTCCAAATTATATGAAACTTACACCAACAGCTCACACAACATGTTGAGATTTTATGTATGTGTCGATTAAACATGAACAGTTTTTTTTGGTTTGCAAAAAAAAATAGAAAATTGTACAAAATGGAACAACAAAATCGTGTACCGTACCTAAAAAGGTATGAAAGGATGCAAAATACGTACACAACAAAAACATCTCAAAACATAAACATTATTGAACGTCAGTTGTAAATGATGTGAACAGTCTAAATAAAAGGCCTAAATGCACATTGCACAGGTATAATCTTCTTCTGCACAGGTATAATCTTTTCCTGCTTGCGTGGTCATGACACAGCCTTGGTGGTACCACCGGTTGCAGCAGTCACAGGCTATCTGTAATTGATAAAATACAAATGGTTATATTGCAACATTAAGAAAGATGATCGCATTGTTTTTAATCAGTTGTTTTCCATTTCCTGAACATAAATGGTTAGTTTTTTCTTTACTAAACATGAAACATCTTGTTGTTGTTAGGCCTATATTTAAGGACAGTTCAAAATGGCAGCATTTTGTTAAATGCATGGAGGTCAAACACAGTTGTATTACCAAAAAATAAATAAAAATACATTTCATTAAGACTTCATAACAACTGCTTAAAAATGTGAAATTACTTTCAACTATGCTGGGTTAAATGTTCTTTTTTTATGATTTTGTTTTGTTATCAAAAGTACTTTGCAACCATTTTTTTATGATGGCATACAAATTGATTGAATTCAATTTTCACTTTATAATTTTTTTTTCTTACCCACAGATTATCTTCCGTGTTGTTCATCCCACAATGACTGCAGAGGTTCTCCAATGACTCTACAGCAAAACAAATCACAACCTTTAGTAAATTTTCTCACATGAACATAATGCTATTTTTTGGTGTTTTTTTTTTTAAGCATTTGAAATATAAGAATAAAAAGCTATGTTAGTGTTGATCATAAACTACAAACAGTCTCATCCTCCATCTCTATCTCAGTTGTCTTTAGCCCCTGCTTAAAATATCTGGGGTCATACACAGAAGCAAAACAGTTTTATCTCGTTACAAGTCATAAAAGCTAAACATCATATTGGCATGTTAGACAGGCTCATATTGTGTATATCTTATCATGAATTGAATCACATATGTATTTATAGTGATACATTCATCCAAAAAATCCTTCACTGCTAAATTTTCTTATTTCGGTTAGGTTTTATTATTTTCTGAATTGCGAAGTAGGAGAGAAAACATGTGAATCCTTTAATATTTAAACATGTTTCCAAATAAATTTTATGTATGATAACTGTCAACTTGTAAATGACATTTGTCTCAACACACTTTTGTTCATGTGATGTTTCACATAACACCTCTCAGTTGCATTGTCGACCTTTACAAAATCTGTACTTTCATTTTGCTTTTTATATCACAACCACACGTGAATCGAAAATAAAACTTTCAAAAGCCACCT
>JBBPBX010066649.1:0-19613 GCA_038048925.1 Garcialebias charrua | reverse complement strand
AAGATGTTCACATCCTTGATAGAGAGGAACAATGGTTTGAGAGAGGAGTAAAGGAGGCCATCTTTGTGAAAAGAAACCGCCCATCATTAAACAGGGGTGGAGGCCTCCGGGTTCAACTGTCCCCCTCTTACAATGCTGTTATTGCTAGTATCACTCAGCCCTCTGTGAATAGCAAACAACCATCAGGGTGCTAACGATCCATCGTTAGGCTGATGGTCCTCCTTGATCATGTGAGCAGCTGGTTTCGGCTGTCATCAGCCAACTGGTTGTGTAACACTGTGAGAGGGTGCTATTTATAAGACTGAGCTGAATACAGCACCTCAGACTGAGGAAGTCTTTCGGACGAAAGACGAAACGTTTCTACAATTTTTTGCTTTTTTTTTTTTTTTTTGAATGTCCAAAGGACCAGACTTAAGGGCGAAATATACCTGAGCGTTCTATCTATACGCCTATACGCCACGTACGTACGTCAAGGCAAAAGCGTAGCCCCGCGTAGCCCCTCAGGGCATGTACGCGCAAAGCTTTTTTTTTACGACCGCGGACGCTTGCGCGGTGTCTGACCATAAACTTCCCCGGCGCCGGACTGTTTTGTATGTTACACAAATGAAATAAATTCCCCTTCTTTATCGCTGATCGGGCCTTTTCTTTTGTTTTTTTGCCTAAAGTCAAGTAACCGCTTCTTCCTCCGTTCACTCGATGAATGAAATGAATGAATTCAGGTCCTACCTGGGTGCGCGATGTTTTAAATATTCCCTGGTGGACTGTGTGCTGCAGGAAAAGCGCTCCCTGTTATTATTTTTATTTCTGAGATAACTTTTTATAACATATATAGTAGAAACACCGCATCAGAACACCGCCGCGGTCTTCAGCGAGCTGCTCATGATGCATTCTCGAGGTTTCACTGAGCTGACTGAAAGCTGTCAATCATTTCAGTAGGCGTGTCAGCAAGTGACCAATCAGCGAGCTCAGTTGAGTCCCCTCCGCGCGCAGCTGCTCATATTACAACAAGGATCTGGAGCGAGAACGCGAGCAGCGTTTAAAAGCTGATAAAAGCCGAGCTATAGCAGCAAAAACATGCGCACAAAATGCGCGCGTACAGTGGCGTACTTCATGTACGCTCAGGTGTATTCCAGCCTTTAGCTTTTTTAGATGCCTATAAAATATTTTTAACTATCAAGTTGAATTTCCCATGTTGCTGAGAGTATTGATGATACTACTGTACTAGGGGGATAAAGTGCAACATTGTAGTGCCATTGTACCATATACACATGTTGTTCTTTTTTATTTCTTTTTCTTTTAGAGACTGAGGTTTATGTGGCGGCTGTGGTGACCCCTGGTGGTGATGTCCGGTCTTGTGTGTTTTGTGAGAGCACCTTTTTTATTTGTTAGCTGTTTTATTTTTATTTTGGTTCGGTTGAAGAGTCCAGGGTGATCCCTTTTTCCTCTGCACTGAATGTTGTCCCTTCCCTCACTACTTCCTCCATTCGTAAGCCTCAGTTTCATTTGAAATTTTGATTGTTTTTAATATCCATCCATCCATCCATCCATTTTCTTCCGCTTATCCGGGGTCGGGTCGCGGGGGTAGCAGCCTAAGTAGGGAGGCCCAGACTTCCCTCTCCCCAGCCACTTGGAGCAGCTCCTCTGGGGGAATCCCAAGGCGTTCCCAGGCCAGCCGAGAAACATAGTCCCTCCAGCGTATCCTGGGTCTTCCTCTGGGTCTCCTCCCGGTGGGACATGCCCGGAACACCTCACCAGGGAGGCGTCCAGGAGGCATCCTAACCAGATGCCCGAGCCACCTCAACTGGCTCCTCTCGATGTGGAGAAGCAGCGGCTCTACTCCGAGTCCCTCCCGGATGACTGAGCTTCTCACCCTATCTCTAAGGGAGAGTCCAGCCACCCTGCGGAGAAAACTCATTTCAGCCGCTTGTATCCGAGATCTTGTTCTTTCGGTCATAACCCAAAGCTCATGACCATAGATGAGGGTGGGAACGTAGATCGATCGGTAAATTGAGAGCTTTGCCTTTTGACTCAGCTCTCTCTTCACCACGACAGACCGGTACAGCGCCCGCTTCACTGCGGACGCTGCACCTATCCGCCTATCGATCTCACGCTCCAGTTTTCCCTCATTCGTGAACAAGATCCCGAGATACTTAAACTCCTCCACTTGGGGCAGGACCTCCTCCCCGACCCGGAGAGGGCACGCTACCCTTTTCCGGCTCAAGACCATGGCCTCGGATTTGGAGGAACTGATCCTCATCCCGGCCGCATCGCATTCAGCTGCAAACCGCTCCAGTGAAAGCTGTAGATCACGAGCTGATGAAGCCAATAGGACCACATCATCTGCAAAAAACAGAGAAGCGATTCTAAGGCCACCAAAACGGATCCTCTCAACACCTTGGCTGCGCCTAGAAATTCTGTCCATAAAAGTTATAAACAGAATCGGTGACAAAGGGCAACCTTGGCGGAGTCCAACTCTCACCGGAAACGAGCCTGACTTACTGCCGGCAATGCGGACCAAGCTCTGACACCGGTCGTACAGGGACCTAACAGCCCATATCAATGGGCCTGGTACCCCATACTCCCGGAGTACCCGCCACAGAACCCCCCGAGGGACGCGGTCGAATGCCTTTTCCAAGTCTACAAAGCACATGTAAACTGGTTGGGCAAACTCCCACGCACCCTCCAGGACCCTGTTGAGGGTGTAGAGCTGGTCTAGTGTTCCACGACCAGGACGAAAACCACACTGCTCCTCCTGAATCCGAGGTTCGACTATCCGACGGACCCTCCTCTCCAGAACCCCTGAATAGACCTTACCAGGGAGGCTTAAGAGTGTGATCCCTCTATAGTTGGAACACACCCTACGGTCCCCCTTTTTGAATAGGGGAACCACCACCCCAGTCTGCCAATCCAAGGGAACTGCCCCCGATGTCCACGCGATATTGCAGAGTCGCGTAAGCCAACACAACCCCACAACATCCAGAGCCCTAAGGAACTCAGGACGAATCTCATCCACCCCCGGAGCCTTGCCACCGCGGAGCTTTTTAACCACCTCGGCGACCTCCGCACCAGAGATTGGAGAGCCCGATCCAAAGTCCCCAGGCTCCGCTTCCTCAGTGGAAGACGTGCCAGTAGGATTGAGGAGGTCTTCGAAGTATTCCGCCCACCGACTCACAACATCCCGAGTTGAGGTCAACAGCACGCCATCCCCACCATAAATGGTGTTGGTCGCGTACCGCTTTCCCCCCCTGAGACGCCGGATGGTGGACCAGAATCGCCTCGAAGCCGTACGGAAGTCATTCTCCATGGCCTCTCCGAACTCCTCCCACGCCCGAGTTTTTGCCTCAGCAACCACCCGAGCCGCATGCCGCTTGGACTGCCGGTACCTATCTGCTGCTTCCGGGGTCCCACAGGCTAAAAAGGCCCAATAGGACTCCTTCTTCAGCTTGACAGCATCCCTCACCGCCGGTGTCCACCACCGGGTTCGAGGGTTGCCACCACGACAGGCACCAACAACCTTGCGGCCACAACTCCGATAAGCTGCCTCGACAATAGAGGCGCGAAACATGGTCCACTCGGGCTCAATGTCCCCCGCCTCCCTCGGAACGTGTTCAAAGCTCTCCCGGAGGTGGGAGTTAAAGCTCCGTCTTACGGGAGACTCTGCCAGACGTTCCCAGCAGACCCTCACAATACGTTTGGGTCTGCCAGGTCTGACCGGCATCCTCCCCCACCATCGGAGCCAACTCACCACCAGGTAAGTTGTGTTTTTAATAAGTTTTGTTAAATGCATTCACTGTTTTTCATCCATCCATCCATCCATCCATTTTCGTCCGCTTATCCGGGGTCGGGTCGCGGGGGTAGCAGCCTAAGTAGGGAGGCCCAGACTTCCCTCTCCCCAGCCACTTGGAGCAGCTCCTCTGGGGGAATCCCAAGGCGTTCCCAGGCCAGCCGAGAAACATAGTCCCTCCAGCGTGTCCTGGGTCTTCCTCTGGGTCTCCTCCCGGTGGGACATGCCCGGAACACCTCACCAGGGAGGCGTCCAGGAGGCATCCTAACCAGATGCCCGAGCCACCTCAACTGGCTCCTCTCGATGTGGAGAAGCAGCGGCTCTACTCCGAGTCCCTCCCGGATGACTGAGCTTCTCACCCTATCTCTAAGGGAGAGTCCAGACACCCTGCGGAGAAAACTCATTTCAGCCGCTTGTATCCGAGATCTCGTTCTTTCGGTCACAACCCAAAGCTCATGACCATAGATGAGGGTGGGAACGTAGATCGATCGGTAAATTGAGAGCTTTGCCTTTCGACTCAGCTCTCTCTTCACCACGACAGACCGGTACAGCGCCCGCTTCACTGCGGATGCTGCACCTATCCGCCTATCGATCTCACGCTCCAGTTTTCCCTCATTCGTGAACAAGACCCCGAGATACTTAAACTCCTCCACTTGGGGCAGGACCTCCTCCCCGACCCGGAGAGGGCATGCTACCCTTTTCCGGCTCAAGACCATGGCCTCGGATTTGGAGGAACTGATCCTCATCCCGGCCGCATCACACTCGGCTGCAAACCGCTCCAGCGAAAGCTGTAGATCACGAACTGATGAAGCCAGTAGGACCACATCATCTGCAAAAAACAGAGAAGCGATTCTAAGGTCACCAAAACGGATCCTCTCAACACCTTGGCTGCGCCTAGAAATTCTGTCCATAAAAGTTATGAACAGAATCGGTGACAAAGGGCAACCTTGGCGGAGTCCAACTCTCACCGGAAACGAGCCTGACTTACTGCCGGCAATGCGGACCAAGCTCTGACACCGGTCGTACAGGGACCTAACAGCCCTTATCAAAGGGCCTGGTACCCCATACTCCCGGAGTACCCCCCACAGAACCCCCCGAGGGACGCGGTCGAATGCCTTCTCCAAGTCCACAAAGCACATGTAAACTGGTTGGGCAAACTCCCACGCACCCTCCAGGACCCTGCTGAGGGTGTAGAGCTGGTCCAGTGTTCCACGACCAGGACGAAAACCACACTGCTCCTCCTGAATCCGAGGTTCGACTATCCGACGGACCCTCCTCTCCAGAACCCCTGAATAGACCTTACCAGGGAGGCTTAAGAGTGTAATCCCCCTATAGTTAGAACACACCCTACGGTCCCCCTTTTTGAATAGGGGAACCACCACCAGATAAAATTATCTGAGCTAAATTAATCTATCTGGACTCAAGTTACATGATTTAAACGATGCATAACATGCTGCGTATGTTGAAAATGTTGAAAATGAACACACAAGGTTTATTTTTTATTTATTTATTTATTCAACACCACAAACTGTATGTCACACAAACACTGATAATTAAACTGAACACTTTTAAAAACATGTTAACCAAACTGTAACGACTTTAATGAACTGGAGTCTGCTCTGTTTTCATCCTGGATACTGGACCACATCAGAACCGGTCAGCTTTGTGGAAGAACAGCTTCTTGACCTCACAGGAAAAAAATAAAACTCAGTTGGTTGTTGTGTGATTGAACTCAACACAAGACAAATTTATTAAGAACAATGTTTACCTGCAACTCAGCTGATTTACACGGACTAAGGCTACGTTCACACTGCAGGCAAATCCGACCCAAATCCAATTTTTTTGCCCCATCTGACCCATATCCGATTTTTTTATGACAGTCTGAATGCGACAAATCCGATTTTTTCAAATCAGACCCAGGCCGTTTCAGTACTGTATGTGGTTTTAAATCGGATATATATCTGATGTTACAGGTGTGCAGTGGAGAGCATCCTGTGCTCCAGCACCAACGTGTGGCATGGAGGCTGCACAGCTGCAGAAAGAAAAGCTCTGCAGAGAGTGGTGAAGGCTGCACAGAAGATGTTGGAGTCAGTCTCCCCACCATCACAGACATTTACACCTCCAGATGCAGGAAGAGAGCCACCTGCATCATGAAAGACCCCACTCACCCAGCACACACACTTTTTGCCCCACTCCCCTCAGGAAGGAGGTTGAGGAGCATTAAGTGTAGAACCACTAGACTGAGGAACAGCTTCTACCCTGAGGCTGTTAGACTCATGAATAAATAAATAATAAGAATAATCACTGCAAAATATCACATCATGCTGATGCTGATCTGTTTTCTTGTTGCTGTGTTCATCTGTGACCATTTGCTCATATAGACTCATGTTCGTGCGGCTGTCTGTTTGTAATGATTTTGTTTTTCTATTACATTAGTGCTTAGTGTATTTCTAGTTGATGTTTTTCTTAGTCAATCCTAGATGTTATTACTGTTTTTCTCTTACATTTTGTTGTTGAATGTAACTGGGACCCTGTGTACATAATCTCGTTTCATCACATGTACCACATGCGGTGCAAATGACAATAAAGATTCTCTGACTCTCTCTGACTCTGATGTTTTCAAAGCGACTGCAATGTGAACGCTCATGTGACTTACATCTGACTTTTGCAGAACTGTGCGGCTCATTTAATTGAGCCCGCGCGTGTTTGTACAGACAGAGGGGACAGCAGTAGCGGCCGGCAGCTCAGAGCGGGCTGGGGGCTGGGGGGGGGACGAGCTCTCTGTACTTGCATTGATGTGAGACCAACGTCACACACCACTCGCTTGCTTTCTTCTCAGTTTTCTTTTGCCTTTAATCATTTGGATGTTTAGCTTTCCCCGATTGGACAACAACTTCAAAATTACGAATACACACTGAAAACTGTCGCACGCGTCCATGTTTACTTCCTCAAACATAGGGTGCTGCGTCAGCAGTGTTGACAGATCTCGGGACAAAAACAAGCGACCAGCCCCACGAAAACAAGCCCAAACAAGCAACTCGCAACCTGCGTGTCACGTCACGTTCTGAGACACGTTTTCTTCTGCACATGCAGGTCGCTTCTGCAATGTAGATCGTTCACACTAGAGTCATGCAGGTCTGATGCAGGTCGCATATAAAATGTAGTGTGAACGTTCACACCAAAAGATCTGATTTTTTTTTAAAACTCGGAATTGAGCATTAAGACCTGCAGTGTGAACGTAGCCTAATGTCCGACATCGTCAACTTGGTTCTGGTCCGCTCAGCATCTGGTTTGGAGCTGTTAGATGAAGCGGGTCCCGCTTGGTGTCAAATCTGTCGACTCGTCCAAATTCCAGCTTTAACTTGTTAACTTGTTGACAACAACTTGTTGTCAGCTGAACTTTTAGCCCCAGAGGAAAACAGACGAGGCAACATGCATGCACATTAGTGAAGGTTTATAAATTCATAGCGCCATCTAATGGCCCGGCATGGTAACTACAGTGAATTCATGAGGGTGGTGGGGAGTCATATCCACAGAATTTACCCGTGTCAACGCAAATCTGTTTCCTCTAATTAACATACCCAAAACCTCCGTTTCCCTCCACCGTGTCCGTGTAAACAGGGCCTTAGTAGATGAGGGGGGAAAACATCAAAGGGGAAACCAGATGGTTTCAGGTTCCACATGACCTGCTCTAGAGAAAACAGGTAGATTGGTTCAAAATGGTCAAATACTGCAACAGATTGAGGTGACATGGATGGATCGTGAGTTGGAGGAAAAATGAGAGCCTGGGTGGTTGCAACTTTTTCTAAAAAGAAATGTAGGAAGTTCTCGCACAGCTTAGTCGAGGCTTCCTGAGGTGATTGTTCAGTGAGGTGGAGAACAGAGTTTAGGGTGGAGAACAGAACTCGTGGATTGTAAGAGTTTGAGGCAATGATATCAGAAAAGTATTGGGATTTAACAGTTTTTACTGCTTTCTGATAACGGCACCAACTCTCTTTTAGTATTTGAAAAGAGACCTGTAGCCTGTATTTTCTTCATGTGTGCTCCGCCCTCCTGCACTGCTGCCTAATGGCGTTGGTGACATCATTCAGCCAAAGGTTCTGTTCAGAGTTTTGATTTTCTAGATTTAACAGGAGCAACATGATCCAGAGCCTTTAAACAGACAGAGTTGAACTGGGATGTCAGCTCCTCAGTGGTGGAGAGAAATACCGGGGGCTACATTATCATTTCAGAGTTATAAACATTAGTGAAACGTGCAACAGTGAATTGGTTAATGGCCTAGCTGCTACGTGCAGGAATGCACAGTTTAGGAGTTAGATGGGGGAGGGTGAACTCAAACCGGACCGGCATGTGGCCTGAAAACACATTGTCACCTATTTCAAGATTAGTAACAGCCACATCATGAGCTAAAACAAGGTCCGGTGTATGTCCGCGCTCTTGGGTGGGACCGTTTACATGCTGTTTTAGATTAAATGAGTCCAATAAATATAAAAAGTCCTTAACCATGGGCTTCTCATGACAGCACACATGCAAATTAAAATCACCAATAATGACTACACGATCATATTTTGGTGTGATTTCAGCCAATAAATCAGAAAATTAATTGATGAAATCCTTAGACCGAGGTGGACGGTAGATGAGAGCACAAAATGTCGAGCTTCAACAAATGTCTTTGTTTGTAACAATCGGGTGTCAGCATCAAACTTGCATTCTGCTAAAAGAAATGGTGTTTTTGTAAAACAAGGTGTTGCAATTTTCAGCAAAAGCTATTGTGTTTCTTCCTTCTGAGACTTGAGGAAAAGATATAATTAAATTAATTTATGCAGTTATTGTTCACACCCACAAGTTGGCAGCTACATTTTCATTGGTCTGAGGCATGGCCACTTCTGAGGTGTCAGGTAAATGGACACCAGAGGTCATTTGATGAACAGTTGACATGAGCAGTTGCTGAAAAGTTGTTGAAGAGAGTTGTAGAGAAAAACTATCTTGAGGAAGCAGCCATGATGGAAGAAGTTGTCCTGGTGGAGAGTTAACTCTGAACCAGCCGAAGTACGCGAGACTCCGAGCCAATCAGCTGAGAGATGGAGATAAGTCCTTAAAACGTTCAAACACCCTGAGAGTGATACCCGCAGAGCTGAATCACATGGCCCTGGGGAAAAAACTACCCTTTGGTAACCCATGAATCTCTGGCTCAGGTCATCATATCTGCTGCCGTAATGAGAGACAGCCATCTCCTGTTAGGACAAACATCTTCCTTCTGATGAGAATACAACTAAGTGCCAACTGAGTTTAGACATAATTTAGTTCACGAATCTGAGATAAAGTTTACCTACATTTTAATGTTACAGCTACGTAAAACCTTGGTCCAAATTGCATCTATCCCTTCTCAAAGTCTGTTATTCAGGTAATTCATTTTCTGAAATAATACTTTTGGTTATTCATCCATATTTCGTATTTGCCATAATTTCATATTGTCATTCACAAACTGACAATAAACATTACAGAATTGTGTATTTAAATTACCAGATTCTTTGTCTTTTCTATGAGTAAGAAGAGTTACATATTTTTACAAGGACTCACATATAATTTTGGGGTTGAGGCCGGTCAACATTTATTACATAACTTTGAACGGTTAATGTAGACACCTGCTAAAAGGTATTCAGACCAAAGCCTTCCCCCTACTCAACAATAATATAATATAATGAGGTGTATTAAACAGCAGCCTGAACATGAGTCTATTGTGAGCAGACAGGTATGAATATAGCAGCTTATGGGTAAGAAATCAGCAGCACAGATAAAGGCTCACATGCGGATGTTGTTGTTTTGCCTGATTGTTTAACATCATTAGTGTTTAGTGTGTATCTTAGATCTTTTAGCGTACCATTTGGTGTTTGTTTAGTTTACAGTAGTCCCTCGTTTAGCGCTGGGGTTCCGTACACTGCCCCCAGCGATAAGTGAAAAACTGTGAAGTAGGGACACAGTAGTCCAAGTTCAAGTTCAGTAAACTTTGTCATGACATGTGCCAGGCTGCAATCACACTCACTCGTCACCTGTTACTCCCAATCTTCTTCCTAAAATAAACCATTTCAATTTAAATGCTTTGTAGTGCAATATTTTAAATAAACAATCCATGCAGCATGGATATAGTATTTGAAATTTTACATTATTTAAATTGAAATTGTAGAGAAGAGAAGCAAAACAGGACATCAAAGGATTAACCCTTCACACAGCTCTGTAGCACGAAGCAGAAATGTACTTCTTGATCAATTACACTGTAACAACTGAACATAGACGTTCTAAAAATACTGTAATATAATAAAAAAAACTTTAACACATTTTGTAATTATGATGATTTTACGATGTGACATACTTTGAATTTTAAGTTGGAAGACAAAAGTCGATCAGTGCATCTTGAAAAACCACAATAGACAGAGTCTGCGAATACAAACTGCAAAGTAGCGAGGGACTACTGTATATCAGTGTATATCTTAGAGCCTTATATAATGTTTCTTTTTACACTTTATATTTTTGCTATTGTTGGATGTAACTGGGACCCTGTGTACACAGTTTTGTTCCACCTCATGTACCACATGTGGTGAAATGACAATAAGCCTACATGAACTTGAACTTATCATCTATTACTACTGTTGTCTATTGCTTATACCACAAATTATGCAGTCAAGATTCCCACATTTGGGGAATTTGCAGGGGTCGGCACAACCAGACTGCAATAGCTGAGCCTCGCCCTGGGTGAACCACCTGCAAGATCATGCTATCTCCCCTGCTAGTTAAATATTTTTTTATTCTTGCCACTACCTAATGATAAATTTAACAAGGGTCTGCTATGAGGATGTTTAGGGCCTTGAAAAGCCTTTTGTATCCATCTCCTGACATGTACTTTTCAATAAACCTTTATCAGAGTAAAAAGTAGGACTGTTACTTGCATTCACTTTTTTACAATACTTATATGTATATGCGGGCGGCCGTGGCGTAGTGGTAATGGCAGTCATCACCCGATCGGAAGGTTGGCGGTTCGAATTCCAGTTCCCCACACCATGTGTCGTTGTGTCCTTGGGCAAGACACTTAACCCCGAGTTGCTCCCGGTAGGACTGGAAAGCACCTTGCATGGTAGTCTGCCACTACCGGTGTATGAATGTGTGTAGCATTCAATGTGTGTAGCGCTTTGAGATTTTCACTAATGAAAAGCGCGTTATAAATTGAATTCATTATTATTATATGGATTTTATTAGTATTACTCTGTAAAAATTTAATTTCACTTTTACATTGACTTTTTTATTGTAAGAAGGCCAATTTATATTAGGCACAACAGATTTAGTACATCAAGAAAGTGTAAACCATTCAAGGGAGTGAATACTTATAGGCACAGTAATTCTGCAAAAATAAAAATTTATAAATACTTTGTAAATAACAAAGAAAGTGTTATGAATTTTTAGTTCATAAATGGTTTGATTTGAATTATTCACCTATAAAATATAAAAACAGATTAGACAAAATCAATTCAGAGCCACTCCCATTTGCTCTCTTCACTAACCAAGCAGAACAGCCATTGCTCACTCACTCTATAATGAAGACCCTGGGCAAAAAAGCCATGCCTTAGGGCAAACATAAACAACCGCACCAGCATGCAAATGCATGAGCAGTGTTGGTCGGTTTAATAAACATTGCATAAATCTTTGGTTAACATTAAAGCAAAGGAGTCAGATTTTACCTTTTGAGTTCTGTTGCCATTCTAAATCGTATTCCGTTATACAAATTTGGTGTTTAAGTGCTGAAAAGCTGCAACATTTTGGTTGTAGGTTAGACTTTGGTAGGTTTGGGTAAGACTTGGGGGACTGTAAGTGAATGGGGTCTGGTTTAAAGTGAAGACCTTTAGATAGAATGTTTTTGATCTACATAAAAGCACACAAAATTTATCTACTGCTGGTTATCATTTATTTCTTTTTTGGACTCATTTGGTGATCTCTTGGAGTGACACTTTTCGACGGAGGACAATAGCAGTGGAAATGGATTACAACTGTGAAAGATAGGTCACAGTTTGGCACCACACCTACACTGTTCAGCATTAATTTGGCAAAACACACCCCAGGAGGCTCTCTGTCCTTTCTGCCTACGCTTGTGTGGGCAGAAAGGTTATTTTCTTTTAGCCATTTTCTCTGTGCACTGTGGCTTGCCTTTAGAAAACACCTGACATTTTATCTGCTCCTTCACTGAAATCATCCAGTAACACTCTGCAAATATTTAAAATGGCCCAAGGGTTTTTTATTTTCTTTATGAGGGAATTCAAGTGTGAAGGTTCAATGGTCATGCAATCAGCATTATTTTAATAGAATCACAAAAGAGATACCTTTTTTTTTTCTTCCCCCATCAAAAATTAGTAGTAATTTTAGACATTTGATAGCAGTTTGGCCATTAATAATTCATGCTCACTAAATTCATAAAACATCATCGTGTCCCCAGCAAGTAACATTTGATATTACATCCAAGGCCCAAAGCTGAGAAGTTTGCCAAAATCCCATCAAAAGAAATTTCTAAAAATACTGACCAGCCTATTCACCCTCAAAGGCCCTCGGTGGCCCTTTAAGAAAGACTGGAGAAGTCCCCCGCTATCTATTTTCTTTGGCACCACAGCACTTTTCTGAACGTTTTTCATTTGATTCCTTGCCTCTGCTTTTTTTCCCCTCTGCCCTCTTCTTCACTTCCAAGTCTTTTCATAATGTCAGTTTAGTTTAATCTAAAGGATTTAACACAACCAGCATCTTTTAATGTCTGTTGAAAAGACACTTGTAACACATCAAATTTGCTTTCACCTCTCTGCTGTTTTTTTTTTCTTTCTTTCTTCTCCCTTTGGCTGGGGTAGGAGACAAAGATCAATTATTTGCAGAATTTGAAGTTTCATTTAAATCATTTTTTTCTATCTGTGTCCTTGCGACATTTTAAGTGGGCCATCTGTCTAAACATCTCTCAGGGTTCGCTTTCCTTTTTTTCTGATCATTTCCTCGCCTTATTCATGAACCCTAGGAGTCCAGCTTTGTAGTAGTGTTGGAGTTGGAGCAGCCTACCCCCAATGAATATAGCTCTGGGCCTTAGCCTGCACAAGAGCCCCCCCACAAATAGCCTCCTTTGCTCTCCCCTTCACCTCTTTCCATTAGGGCCCTCAAAATTTCTGAACTTGCTCTACAAAAATAATCTGCTTTGTTGTGATCAGCTCTCCCCACTGTATGTCTCTTATTTCTAAAATTCAACATAATGTTTCAGATCACCATTTTCTTGTCTCTAGTCTTGCCTCCTTTCCCGGTGTCACCTCCTTATTGCAGATTTGTATGCAAGCTGTGACCTAGGTGGCTACAAAGCTCTGCACATTATTCTTGATCATTCCTCTGCCCCCCATGAAGCCAGTTACAAGAGGGAAAAAATCCCTTAATGATGTTCTGTCTATTAACAGCGTTGTATGTCCAAATGTCTGCCCCATTTTCCCAACCAACAAATAAACGTAGACTCAAAATATTGGAAATTGAGAGTGAGGACATTTGTTTAAGCCAGTTTCATATTACAGTAGTCCCTTGCTACTTCACAGTTCATTTGAGGCAGACTCGCTCTTTTGCGCTTTTTCAAAGTAAGATTGAACATGACACACAATTGGCTGATTACTGGATGAGCTGCACAATAGACTATATGCCACGGGTAGTGGTGACGTACTTCCGTTAAAATACAACCCACGTCCGCCACTTCCGGGTCCTATCCACTGCCGTTGTTGTTAGCGTTAGCTCCTAGTGGCAGACCATGACAACGACCCGATACGGGATGCGGCTGCGAGCTACTGGCACTACATGTGACGTCCATTGTGTCCACCAACCGGTGGGTGCAGCTGTTCCGTTTCCCTGCTGAGGAGGGGTTAGGGCGACAATGGATCGTGGCTATCCGAAGGGAAACCGTCGCTATTGATTTATGTATGTACAGATTTATTATTTGTGTGTATGTAGATGGTTTATTTATTGTATTTACTTATAGAATAGAATAGAATATATCTTTATTGGCATCGTCGTTGTACCAGTGCTCAAAACATTGCAATTGGCGCACGCACCATCCTTAAGAGGGGACGTACGCACAGAAGCCGCAGCAGAAATTAATCAGCGCCGCCAAACAATCAGATATGGAAAAAAAGGAAGGTTACAATAGGATAATCATTGGTATTCAAAAAAGAATCTATCACATTTTGTCTTAGGACATTCAATGATACAGTCAAAAAACTCTACCAGATAAGACAAATCACATGTTGCATTTTGGTGGCGGAGCAATGAGATAAGTCTGTGAGCAATTATCCAGATAGAGCACAGTTCTGCAGATGGACTCAGCCGCTCATCTGAATGCACACAAGCCGTTTTCGCATTTACCGGCCCTCCCCAGTTCGGCACGTCTCTGGTTGGCCCAGAGCCAGCCTTGGCCCGCCCTCGTTCATTACGCACTGTCCGGAGAGCAAGCCTTGAAGTGGGTGGGGTGTTTGCTTGACGTGGGTGGAGTGTTCACTTGACGTGGGTGGAGTGTTCTTGTGTGCGCGCTTACAGTGTTTTAAGAGAGGACACGCCGCTAACAAGTATTTGTTTGCTGAGTATATATATTAGTGGTTCTGAGTTTAATATTTGTTAATTACTGATTACAAATCAGCTTATGTTACAACGTAAATAACACGAAGCGCGCACCCATTTCCGCCTTTCCGCGCGACCTGAATGTCATTAAACAATAACTAATATTGTCTAACTGTTGCGCGCAGCCAGGGTTTTAAAATATAACTAATAATCTCTAACTTCTACGTGCAGCTAAAATGTTAAGAGGAGTGATTCCTATATGGGTAAGGTGGACACCTGAAAATCCAGTCCGCTGTATAGCTCAAAGCGTTAGTGCACTGTCGTTTTGACCCGGCAAAGCGGTGCACTAACGCTTTGAGCTATACAGCGGACTGGATTTTCAGGTGTCCACCTTACCCATATAGGAATCACTCCTCTTAACATTTTAGCTGCACGTAGAAGTTAGAGATTATTAGTTATATTTTAAAACCCTGGCTGCGCGCAACAGTTAGACAATATTAGTTATTGTTTTAGTTATTGTTTAATGACATTCAAGTCGCGCTGAAAGGCGGAAATGGGTGCGCGCTTCGTTGTTATTTACGTTGTAACATAAGCTGATTTGTGATCAGTTATTAACAAAAATTTAACTCAGAAAAACTAATTCAGCTAACAATTGTTTTAGGGGTTTCTGTAGTTAAATTTGAATGAAATTCAACCCTCGCGCTGAGGTTGTTTGAATGAGTCCCGCCCCTGCTGCAAACAACGAATCAAATGTGAGCAGTACATGACGTGAAACTGGGTCCGTGGGGCTTGGCCCGATAGAACCACGGTGGACATGGTTCCAGAACAAGGGTGGATCCCGGGCGGAAAAGGTAAATGCGAATACGCCGAACCCGGGTTAGAAGCGGGGAGAGCCGGGGAGGGCTGGCCAATGCGAAAACGGCTACAGAGAGCTCTCGGCGGGTGGGGGGGAGCGACAGTTCTTTCCAGTAGCTTCAGATTCCAGGAGAGATTTGCAGTCAGCCTTTGTTCAAGGTTACTTGGGGTGTCCCGATTAGATTAGTTGATTTATTTATTTTCAGGGCAGGCTACAGTGTACTTTTACTGTTTAGCCTTGAGTCCAGGTGCTGTCTGAGTCCAATTCGTCCAAATTATGTGAGCTTTCATTCAACCTGAGCTACAGGTCTCCCTCGCCTCCCTGATGTAGCCCGCTCGGCTGTAAACGAGTCCCAAACCGCACCGTAGGTCTGCGGTCGTCCACGACCGTTCCCATCGTGCGATTCAGCTCAAACAACAGCTGGTTCATTGAGGTCACAGCTCGGATCAAAGAGTTGTTCTGAGCAGGAAGTTTTGACAGCGCGTTGATTGCCGCGGAAGTCTTCCTTAGTTTCCAGTAGCAGAAGCCCCCGCACAAGCCAAAGAGCAGCGCACCTGCTACCATAAATCCAATTATCCATAGATCTTCCACGTCCTCGACTGGAAGAACGGTCAGACACATCATTTCCCACTCTCCCACGAATCAATGATATACCCGGCCGCATGCGTGTCGAGGGGGCACGCCGGTTCTCCTGGTCCGGAGCACTTCGTGGAAAAAAAATTATTGATAGAGGAGACAGCCCACGTGATTAAATCCATGTTCCAAATTGCTTCGAGTGAGCAGTCATGTCATTTCTGCTAACCGGAAGTGCACTACCCGGGTAATGCATGCGGAAGTGCTGGAACGGGAGTCCGTGGCATATAGTCTATTAGCATGGATATTTATTTAAAATGAATTATTTTAAATTATTTAACACATGTGTGCAGCCTAAAGCTGTGGAGAAACTTCCTCCTGCAGCTGATCAGCTGATCTCCATGCAGAGCGGAAAAATGTGCATGGCCGAGACTGCAGCCGGAGGCAGAGAGCTGAGTTCATGATATTCTGTGCTATTTTTGAGCATTTAGAGTTTAGAATCATTGTTTAGAATATTGCAAGAGTGTGGGAAGGGTTTAAATGTCTTTATATTAGGGGTGTAACGGTATGCTAAAATCACATTTCAGTTCGGTTCAATTACAAGGAGGGTTTGGTACGGTAAATTTTCGGTACAAAAAAAGACAAAATAAAGACTTATAAAATGTTTATTTTGAAAATGTGTCAAGTAAACAATAACTTTGTATAAAAATAAATAAAAGCAACACATGTGGATGATATTTTAAATAAACAGAATTCTTTCCAATAAATAAACAATACTAACAATAATAAAAATCTTAATAAATACAATAACAGTCAGAACCAGAACAATAAGCAGCAACAGACTGTTTACAATCTAACTAATCAACTTTAAGTTTTTGTCCAAAAAGACCAACTTGTCCACATTTTCTGCTAAAAGCACAGATCTAGTTGCATTGAAAATCTCCAGTGGTGGAGAAAATCATCTCATTAACAACAGGTAGCAGCAGTGTGGCTGTATTTGGCCTCATTACTCACAATCTCTTGGACCAGCTCCCCCAGGTGGGACAGGTCCCTGGAAAAGTTCAGAGTTCAGTCATCATAGACTTCTTAGCTGCAGGTGATCTGGTAGATGTCCCCGAAGAGGAAGAAGTCAGCTGCTGTCTCTGTCCCAGACTGGAAATAAAACACAAAGAGGTAAAAAAAAAAAGAGTTAATAAGATTACAATTTTAAATTAAAAAGGTTAATTAGATAATAATAATAAAACAACAATACCTCTACTTGAACGATTGAGGTGGTTAAATCTCTCGGTCATCATCAGGGCAGAGCTTTAATCAGCTCCAGGGCTGGTTGACAATATCAGTTTTAATTTTTTCATAAAGTTCTGAACTTTTTGACTGAATTATTGACATGATGGATGTCGTAGCGAGGCTCAAGAACTTTAAAGTCGGTGCATCAACAACATTCAGACGTAGATCCAGAGCTTTAAAAACCCCTACAGTTTGTTTTATTGCTCTGGACCGATCTGAATTACCTGATGAAGGTTGTTTAAATGCTGCTGTTAGCGGTGTTTGCAACAATCTATTTTTCTTGCTTGTAGAAGAGACGTTCACGTCCGGATGATGTCGTTTCAAGTCCGTTAACAAGTTAGATGTGTTGCTGCTGCAGATCCAATCTCAGTGAAACAACGTCCACACACAGCTTTGGATTTGCGCTTGTCTTTTAACAAGGAAGCCATAACGTTCCCAAACAGCAGACCGCAACGAGATGCTAGGCTGCTAAATGCTGCACATGCTGCAAGATAATAGCACCGTGCTGAAACACGATATAGGAATTTCAGTTCCGTGGCGCATATATTCTCCTGTTAATAACGTTTAATAAGTGAAAAAATAACCGAAACAGTACAAAGGTGGACCGAAACGAACGTACCGTACCGGTTCGGTACACCCACGGGTACCGTTACATCCCTACTTTATATCTATCTATTTCTATATCTATCTATCTATCTATCTATCTATCTATCTATCTATCTATCTATCTATCTATCTATCTATCTATCTATCTATCTATCTATCTATCTATCTATCTATCTATCTATCTATCTATCTATCTATCTATCTATCTATCTATCTATCTATCTATCTATCTATCTATCTATCTATCTATCTATCTATCTATCTATCTATCTATCTATCTATCTATCTATCTATCTATCTATCTATCTATCTATCTATCTATCTATCTATCTATCTATCTATCTATCTATCTATCTATCTATCTATCTATCTATCTATCTATCTATCTATCTATCTATCTATCTATCTATCTATCTATCTATCTATCTATCTATCTATCTATCTATCTATCTATCTATCTATCTATCTATCTATCTATCTATCTATCTATCTATCTATCTATCTATCTATCTATCTATCTATCTATCTATCTATCTATCTATCTATCTATCTATCTATCTATCTATCTATCTATCTATCTATCTATCTATCTATCTATCTATCTATCTATCTATCTATCTATCTATCTATCTATCTATCTATCTATCTATCTATCTATCTATCTATCTATCTATCTATCTATCTATCTATCTATCTATCTATCTATCTATCTATCTATCTATCTATCTATCTATCTATCTATCTATCTATCTATCTATCTATCTATCTATCTATCTATCTATCTATCTATCTATCTATCTATCTATCTATCTATCTATCTATATCTATCTATCTATCTATCTATCTATCTATCTATCTATCTATCTATCTATCTATCTATATCTATCTATCTATCTATCTATCTATCTATATCTATCTATCTATATCTATCTATATCTATATCTATATCTATATCTATCTATATCTATCTATATCTATCTATATGTTGAAGTGGACTGGGTTTTTTGACACCGGCTCTACCCCAAGAGGCTGTTGGCGGTCCCTGTACAAGTCCCCCATTGAGAAACGGATGGGCGACCTCCAGTGGAGGATTGTGCATGGGGCCATAGCTACAAACAGGTATCTGGCACACCTTAATCCTGACATTAGTGTTTCATGTCCTTATTGTTCCCAAGAAGAAACATTGTACCATATTTTTATTGAATGCTTACGACTGAATCCTTTACTTGTTCTTTTGGATAATCTGTTTGGTGGTTTGGGTGTACAGTTCTCTAACCAAATTTTTATCTATGGTCCACGGTACAGCGCAAAGAAAAAACAAGTTCACATTCTCTTAAATTTCATTTCTGGTACTGCAAAATTGGCAATATGGATATCAAGAAGGAACAAAATCAATCAGCAACAAACAGATGATGCTCGTGTTTTATTTGAAAGACTGGTAATTGCTCGAGTCCGTGTGGAATTTGAGTATTTTAAGTTGACAAAAAACATGGACGTCTTTGTTAACAAGTGGGGTATTAAAGGGGACCTCAGATGTATTTTTTAAATTTTTATGGTATTTCTGTGGGATATCCAGACCCTATTCCTTCAATTTAATGCACAAAATAATTATTAGATAATCAATTATACCCTTTTTAATTCTGCCATTTTTAACTTTCGTTTTGAACGACCGGTTTCTTGAAGTCCACGCCCTTCAACGATCTGTTCACGCCCTCTGTAACAGCCAGTATCTGTAATGTGTTGTTGTTTTAAAATTAGCTCTTTTTTTATTACTCATTTGACTTACTGTTAGTGTTAGCTTAAGATAACTTACCGAAACCCGTCTGAGCGCGCCGCAGTTTGCTGCTCCTTTTAGCATTAGACCACCCGAATCCGAAGCTAATGTTAGCTTGTTCCTCTTCC
>JBBPBX010066648.1:0-14805 GCA_038048925.1 Garcialebias charrua | reverse complement strand
CACACACACACACACACACACAGGTTTGTTTTACCACACACACACACACACACACATACACACACACACACACACACACAAATCTGTCATATATTTTATATTTTAAATCTGGAAAATGACACATTTAATTACAAAAGGGGGCGTGGCTTCAAACCTATTCTGTGTCCGGCCTACAGGGGGCATCATTTGGTTTTGCTTCAACTTCTTTGTTCTGCTGCAATTTATCCTGCATTCATGATGTAACCCTGTTTTAAAACCTTAAAACTAAATGATGTGTTAGACGTAAATTAATATCATCCAACCAGAGGACAGTAATTTTTATTTTTATTATCTCGATTCATCCTGCAGGTCTTGATAGCGATGGAAAATGAAAAATAAAATCTAACTGGACAACAAGTGAAGTCACTGAAGGCTTCTAACATATTCACTTTTTATTTTTTCATTCCCTCCCAAAATACAACCCAACTCATATATTAACACTTTATTTTATTTGTCAAACTATGTTAATTTCACACTTTATTTTATTTGTCAAACTAGGTTAATTTTAGGACCTGCTGCTGAAATAAAGGTAAATCTACCAACAATCAGTCAATTATTGTATAAATGTTCAAACTAATGCCTGAAATTTTAAAGCGATACACGTTTTGGGAATTTTGAGGACTCCGTCTCAATATATGTTTAAATGTAGTTTCTAACCAGAGTTGATTATTTTAGCCCAAAAACCTCATTAAAATACCTGCAACGTGCTTGAAGAGGAGTTTCTCAGCTGAGTTTATTCCACAAGTCGACAAAGCTGCATTTGAAACTGAAAAACTTGATTCAAATTATTTGAACAGCTCAAAATGTCTGACCCGAAGTTCGTCAACTCACTCGTGATGCGTGAACTCGTTGAGAGAGCCGAGTGTCGTCAGTCTCTGCTCCAGAGACACGATCCTCAAGGCCAGATAACAGGAAGACAAGATCAGGATGCACACTCTGTGAAACAAACAAACAAACAAACAAACAAACAAACAAACACGCACAAGGAAGTTTAAGATTTGGAGGAGGTCCATCAAAAAAATTTACAAAAGGGGGAATGTGTAGAATGTTACAATAAACACAAATGAAGACCCTGCTGGCTCAATCAGCTGAAGATATTTGGTTGAAAATGCTATTTTTGAAATAAATTAATAAATAAAAACTTACAGAAACAGGTAAACAACCAGCAGAGTGTTGAGAGAAATTGGCTTTATGTTTCTGCTGTCGATCACAACCTCTGAGCCTGGACAAAAACAAACCAGTTTTTAACCGGAGTCACGTCTATTCACCAGAAACAGTTTTGTTGGTGACAGTCAACGTGTTCTGTTCAACTGTTTATTTCTAAAGGGCCGAGTCACAACAGAAGTCGTCTCTGGGCACTGAACAGAAACATCCACATACATAAAAATAAAAAATAAAACTGTAAAAGTTTTCTATCAGAGGAAGCAGCAGATTGTGTTAAATCTTCACTTTATCACAGTTTCCCAACCTGAACAAGCGCAAAGGAGACAGGATGGAAAAACTCCATTTTAACAGGAAGAAACTTCCAGCAGAACCAGGCTCAGGACGATCTGCTTGAACTTCTGAGTTGGAGAGGATAGAAGTAAAGATGGCAGCAAATGAGGAATGAGGAGATGTGGTCAGTTGGCCCTCCAGCAGTTTAAGCCTACGGCAGTGTAACGAGTGGCTTTGGATGTTATCAGTCCATTAAATGGCCGTTATTAGTTGTTATCATCCCCATATGTAGCAGTGAAACTGTCCCACCTACCTCCTAGTAGGTTTAAAGTTATGTTATTATCGCTGATAATAGGCAGCGTCTCGCTGGGGTAAACCAGGAAGTGCCTTTTTTTTCAGCTTATGTAACCCTTTTCCTAAACTTTACCGTACACCTGACCCAGAGGACCAACCCTAAACCTAACCAAGACCCTAAACCTAACGCCAGACCCTTTACTCTAAACCTAACTACGTGAAGCTATTATGAGCGCTAACAAAGCTAACAATGTACCTTTAAACCTACTAGGAGGTACATGAGGGGCAGTCTAACTGCAACATATGGGGATGATAATAACTAATAACGGCCACTTAATGGTTGATAACGTAAGAAGCCGGTGTAACTAAGGCATAGCTCAGGAAACCAAGCCAACCCTAACTATAGGATTTATAATAAAATAAAGTCTTAATCCCAGTCTTAAAACTGGACACTGTGTCAGCCTCGTGGACAGAAACTGAAAGTTGGTTCCACAAGAGAGGAGCCTGAGAACTGAAAGACCTGCCTCTCGTTCTGCTTTTGGAATCTCTATAGAAACCACAAGTAAACCTGCAGTCTGAGAGTGAAGTGCTCTGTTAGCAAAATATGGAACAATGAGATCTGTATTAAAAGATGGAGCTAGGTTGTTGAGGGCTTTGTAGGTAAGATTTTAAATTCAATTCTGGATTTGACAGGGAGCCAATGGAGAAAAGTTAAAACTGGAGAGATATGATCTCTCCCACTAACTCCAGTTAAGACTCTGGCATTTTGGATTAAATGAAGACGTTTTAAAGAATTATTTGGACAACCAGATAACAAACCATTGCAATAGTCCAGTCTAGACGTGACATGCACAAACCAGTTTTTCTGCATAATTTTTAGACAAATTGTTTCTAATTTTAACGATATTACGCAGGTGGGAAAAGGCTGTTCTAGTAACGTTTTTAATGTGTTGGTTAAAATTCATGTCCTGATCAAAAATAACATCAAGATTTTTGCATGAAACTGACCGAACAGAAAATATTCTTAAAGACGCTGTCAGTCTCTGAAACTCCTACAGAAACATCTTAAACAACAAAAACCTTGGTCCCCAACAGGTGATGATAAAAAAAAAAAATCACCTTATCCCACAAGTCTTCATGATTAAATCACTCCCTCTGTTCTCTCTATCAAGTTGGCCACGCCCACTTTTAAAGAGACATTCTTGGATTTAAAGCCAAAGGAGGGCACAGCTGTTCCAGTGTTTGATTGGCTGGATGTTTTGCAGTTTCAGCTCTGAGGTAACGGTTGGGCGGGGCAGCTTTTTGGTTGAACTACTTGGTTAGGGTTCTGGATAAAACTGACTTTAAGAATTTACAATAAGCATGTTTTTGTATGGCTGGTATACAGTGAACTATAACACAGTATTTTTTTCTAAGGCAGAATTGAAATCCGACATGAAAAAAACTGGGATTTGTATCACTTTTTAGTAAATGAATGTTTGTCTCATAACCTGGACAATAAACCAGACAACATTTGAACATTTTATCCAAGAACCAAATGGTTTGACATTGAAAATCTTTGAGTTCTCCTCCTCATGTCCTTGTTTGAAGAGGAATGTGTTTTTCATTCAACCTTTATTTAGTCAGGTTAATACATCATTGAGCCTCGAAGACTCATTTACAAGAGGAACCTGTCTACAAACTAAATAATGATGACAACAGCAACAGTAGAATTTCCTTAAACAATCAACAATAGACAAACATAAGAGAGAAATACAGATTTTTTTTAAACAATTTAAAACAAAGTAGCAAAGTAGCAAAACTTTATAAGGTAGATGTAGAAAATCAAAAACAGGAACATGTCTGCATTGGTCTTAGCCAGGATTCCAACAGATTCTTAACTGCTGGGACCGACTTCCAATTTGAAAAAAGCATCTCTTTGGTTTTATCAGCATTTAGGACAAGTTTGAGACGGAACAAATCTGACTGGATGATGTCAAAAGCGGATTGCAAAAACTGGAAAGCCTTAGCAACTGTTTTAGCTCGACAATAAACAACTGTATCATCAGCATAGAAATGTAAGGATGCATCAGGGATGCTCTGACCTACATTACCTATGTAGATTGTAAAGAGGGTTGGTCCTAAGACCGAGCCTTGTGGTACACCATTTTTAACTGTTAAATAACTGGAAGAAGTACCATTATGTTTAACACATTGCCTCCGATCGGAAAGATAATTAGAAAACCAACCAATGGTGTGATCTGAGAAACCGATTTCTGAGAGCTTATGACACAATATGTTGTATCCACTGTGTCAAAAGCTTTAGACAGGTCTAAGAAAAGTGCAGCACAATAATCTTTAGCATCCAATGCTTCAACAACGTCAATAAGAACCTTCAGAGAAGCAGTCGTGTACCTGCGTGATGGATGTTGTGCGGTTTGCTGTCTGTGTTCTGCTGCTTCTTCATGCTGTGCTGCTCCGGAGGCGACGTGTTGTTTTGATTCAGAGCTTCCAAGAAAGGAGGAACCGGCAAGTCTGTGTTAAAGTAACAAAACTTGAGTTTTTAAGTGGAGTTAAAGAAGCTTCCCATCTGTTTCTGTTGCCTGCTGCTAAATGGTAACAGTTGTAATAGTTTAGTGACATTAACGCTTCTGTGTGTTTGACAACACACATATAGACAAGTATAGACTTCAGGGATCTATACTTGGCCCCCTTCTTTTTTTCCTTTGTGACATTAACGTTTCTGTGTGTTGTTTGACAACACACAGAAGTACAGGTGGTCCCCGACTTACGAGCGAGTTCCGTTCCTACGAGTCGCTCGTAAGACGAAAATTCGTATGTTGGAACCCGAAACACGTGTTGCTCGTAAGTCCGGATTTTTGGTCGTAAGTCGGAAAATGTATGCTAGTGCTGCGCTGAACACCCGTTTTTCAACACAAACTTACATACTGGTTCATAAACAAGCACAGAACTTTGTTTACAAACGGTTAGCTAACACACTTTCATCTAAAAACACATACCAGTGCTGTATTTTCTGTACAAATGTACTGTTCGTTAGTCCACTCGTAAGTCCGGAACCTTGTATGTCGATGACGTCGTAAGCCCGGGTTACAACGGCATCGACTTATGACGTTTCGGCTATACGAATGCATCATAATTAATAAAAATATGAAAAAAAAATATATTTTTTTGTGTGTTTAAATGTTCTTAAAGGTGCAGTCTGCAGTTTCTGTAGAACGCAGCACTTAGAAAAATTTTCAACAGGGAAAGCATTCTGATCCCTCCCCCTCAGAGCCATATATGGCTCTGCTCCCCCTTGCTCTGCTGAAATTCAAATTCAAGCTCTGTTTTTATTGGCTGGTTAACGGCGGGTCACTATGGCTTTTTAGAAATGCTTTTAGCAACACCTGGAGAAGCAAGGGGACTATAGTTTTTTCAAAGATTACTTTGTCTAACATCAGTCTGTCAGGAGATAGTGACAGAGTGAAGAAATATGTTAAATATATATTTTTAGAAAACTTAGACTGCACTACAGAAACTGCAGACTGTACCTTTAATTTCATGTGTACAGCACTTTGTTGCAGCTGTGGTTGTTTTAAATGGCTTTATAAATAAAGTATCATTATTATTATTTTTCAATTTTAATTTTTAAGCCTATTTGAGCAGTTTCCGGAAATGCCGCCGTGTCCGCCATTTTAAGGTTTGCTTCGGTTAGCTCCAGCCTCCTCAGCCGGCTTTGGAGGACTGTGTGTCCGATAAGAGGTTGCCTCGATACGGATATGTGAGCTGGAAACACTCTGTGAAATCTGTGGACGTCTCAGGCCCGGAGCAGCAGCCGCCGATCGCTAACCCTGGACACAGAGCTATGTTTTCGGCTGTCCGCCATTTTGAGGTTAGCTTCAGTTAGCTTGACCGGAGGAGCCACGAGCTAACATGCTTGCCAGCAGGAGACGCCTGCTACAGCTGGGAGCTCACCTCAATGTCTGCCTGGTAGCCTCAGATGTTGGATGAACACCGAGGTAACATGCTAAAACACGGATAAACAGCTGGGCAGCCTTTTGGAGGGACGACACAGAGCTAACGGGGGGCTAAAATGCTAACGCAGCCCGACCGGAGACACGGACCCGATGGGCGGCGGAGACCAGCTCACAGTAAAATTGTTTTTTATTTATTTAATTACAGTACAGTACTGGATGTGTTTTTTGATAATTATGTAGCTGTGTTGGGATAGGCGAAGTGCTTGGTAACTTGCAGGTAACTGTTCATTACCGTACATGTACGTGTATCAGTGGCGGCTCAGGTGGTCCCCGACTTATGTCATTTTCGGGTTACAAACGGACCGTAGGAACAAAACTCGTTCGTAAGTTGGGGACTCCCTGTATAGACAAGTATAGACCTCAGGGATCTATACTTGGCCCCCTTCTTTTTTTCCTTTGTGACATTAATGTTTCTGTGTGTTGTTTGGACAATGATACCGGCTATCTTATCGTAGTCTGGAGCCTGGGAGTCGGAGCTGCTGCTCTCCTCCACCGCCTGCCTCCTCTGCCTCAAGGCTCCATCCAGCTCACTGAAATCCCTCTGCAGAATAATCAGACACACAGCGCTCTCACTCGTTTCATCCGCATTATTTGCCGGGTGAGAAGTGGTTAACCTGTGTGGCAACAAGCTCTGAAAAGATAACTAACGCTGTCAGCTAGTTATCCATCAAACTGCCATTTTACAGACTTTAATGCTTTGGCCGAACACACCAGGTTGTAAAGCATTTTGTGTTGTTTGTGTTTGTGGACTCACCAGAGGAAAGCGAGGCGATAGGGACGACCTTTGACCTCTGAAGCTGATTTCAGCTGCGGAGGGGACGGGGCTGCTGCATGGACTCCTCTCCTGTGCACATTCATATAAATACACAACACAGGCTGCATGTCTCTGTGCTTCAAACGTTTTGCCTCAAATCTTAGTTCGGATCGTTCGTACAAAGTTGAACAAAAGCTCTTTTCAGTCGGACGAACGTCAAATCACAATCATTTCCAGCAACCTGACAGCTAGACTGTCTTTTTTTTCCAACGACTGTACAAAGTGTGAGACCTCAGCAACAGAGGAGAAAAATGAGGTGTTGTGGGGAAATCTGTCTTACCTCCAGGTGAAGGCAGACTGCCATCAGAAATTTGTAGGTGTTTTCTCTGGACAGGAAGGACACAAACACATACTGCGGCAACAACAGAAAGGTTCACGTCAAAATGCATTTTGGTTTTCATCAAACTATCAGAGGGGTTCAGCTCTCACCCTGTCGTTTGCAGTTGCGATCACCATAGCGTTTGGCACCAAGATGGCTGTTTTGGTCTTCTTGATGTTCGTGACTGACACGACGGGGATGGCAATCTGCGACAGACAAACTTGTAAATGACCCAACTTCTTAACGTTCTTCTACAGCAGGGGTCTGCAACCTTTACAATCAAAAGAGCCATTTCTGCCCTTTCGTTCACTAAATTAAACGTGTCAAGAGCCACAATACCTGCTACAACTGTCATTATCAACTGGTGGCCCATGGACCATTTTAAGTTTGCTAGAGGGGCTTTTCTGGTAGGTGTGAAATTATAAAACTAAAAACATCAAATGATTGTTAACATTTATTGATATTTTTACATTTTGAGACTAAATAAAATATTGGATTCCATCCATCTTCCATTCATCTCTCCAACATCTTGTATTGTCTTGTATTTTGCCAATAAAAAATAAATAAAAAATAAAACAGTGAACTGTGCAGTTAAATGTGCTTTTTATAAAATTGTGGAGTACCTTATTTTTTGGACTATAAGGTGCATTTAAAATCCGTTAATTACACTACCAGTGTATGAATGTGTGAATGAATGGGTGGATGGCTGGTATTGTAAAGCGCTTTGGGGCTCCTCACAGGGGGCTGGAAAGCGATATATAAATAAGCTCCATTTACCATTTAATAAATGATTACAAATCCGCTTATTTTATAAAAAGCCATAAATAGGTCGCACCTGAATATAGGTCGCAGGGCATGCAAAAATGATAAAAAGCTGTGACCTATATTCCGGAAAATACGGTATGTGGTTATTATGAATGAGTTGGATACAGTTTGACTTATTATTTGACTGTTTTGTTTTGATAATGTGCCTTATGATCCGGTGCGCCTTATGTATGAGAACAGACCCCTTCATTGATATTGAGCCTTATAATCTTGTGCACCTTATAGTCCAAAATATGGTAATTGTGTATCCTACTTTGAAGAATAAAGCATAAAGTTAAAGTGAGTATAAGTTACTTTGTGTATTAGTACTAGTATCCACCTATTTGCAAAGGAGTTGACAGGAAAACGGTTAAACTAGTCATTTTTTGTGGCTACAACATCCTATAAAATTCAGTTTTATGTTAGTTTTGGTCAAAGCTTGAAAGAGCCGCTGCAGAGGGACCAAAGAGCTGCATGTGGCCCCAGAGCCGCAGGTTGCAGACCCTTGTTCTACGGCTTGGAGCAAGTCAAGTAGCACTGTGGAGAACTGAGCTGCTCCGTGCACAACTTGACACAACCCCCCACAGGTCTCTGCAGATTCAATCAACCATGTTGGTGTTTTGAGTACCTTGGTGTCTTTGCCAAAAACCTTGGAGTGGAAGCAGATCCAGTGATCGGAGACGAACATGCGTCCCTGATAGAGGATATCTTTCTGCAAAGCGCAGGTGTAACCTGACAAACAGGCACATGGCATCAGTTTACAGACGGCAGCCCGAGAACCCTTTAGTCTTAAAGTAGAATGTATATTGTTCTGGTTATTTTAAAATTAAACAAATGTTCAAATTATTTTTAAGTAAAGTGAATCAAAATGATGTGACTGTGAAAGACCTACTCTGTCTGAGCTGCTCCTCTTTGCTGATCTCCTTAAATATTTTATGGTACTGACAGTTGGTCTTGGAAAGCTGAAACAGAACACACACACACGTCGTCACAGCACGAAGCCGACGGACGAGTTTATTTGTCGTAGAAAATACAACGAGAGTTTTGAAGGTTTAGACGAGCAGCGACCTTCACAGGCCTGAAGGTCGGAGGTGAAGATCAAAATAAAGATGAAGGACGGAGGTGAAGATCAAAATAAAGATGAAGGACGGAGGTGAAGATCAAAATAAAGATGAAGGACGGAGGTGAAGATCAAAATAAAGATGAAGGACGGAGGTGAAGATCAAAATAAAGATGAAGGACGGAGGTGAAGATCAAAATAAAGATGAAGGACGGAGGTGAAGATCAAAATAAAGATGAAGGACGGAGGTGAAGATCAAAATAAAGATGAAGGACGGAGGTGAAGATCAAAATAAAGATGAAGGACGGAGGTGAAGATCAAAATAAAGATGAAGGACGGAGGTGAAGATCAAAATAAAGATGAAGGACGGAGGTGAAGATCAAAATAAAGATGAAGGACGGAGGTGAAGATCAAAATAAAGATGAAGGACGGAGGTGAAGATCAAAATAAAGATGAAGGACGGAGGTGAAGATCAAAATAAAGATGAAGGACGGAGGTGAAGATCAAAATAAAGATGAAGGACGGAGGTGAAGATCAAAATAAAGATGAAGGACGGAGGTGAAGATCAAAATAAAGATGAAGGACGGAGGTGAAGATCAAAATAAAGATGAAGGACGGAGGTGAAGATCAAAATAAAGATGAAGGACGGAGGTGAAGATCAAAATAAAGATGAAGGACGGAGGTGAAGATCAAAATAAAGATGAAGGACGGAGGTGAAGATCAAAATAAAGATGAAGGACGGAGGTGAAGATCAAAATAAAGATGAAGGACGGAGGTGAAGATCAAAATAAAGATGAAGGACGGAGGTGAAGATCAAAATAAAGATGAAGGACGGAGGTGAAGATCAAAATAAAGATGAAGGACGGAGGTGAAGATCAAAATAAAGATGAAGGACGGAGGTGAAGATCAAAATAAAGATGAAGGACGGAGGTGAAGATCAAAATAAAGATGAAGGACGGAGGTGAAGATCAAAATAAAGATGAAGGACGGAGGTGAAGATCAAAATAAAGATGAAGGACGGAGGTGAAGATCAAAATAAAGATGAAGGACGGAGGTGAAGATCAAAATAAAGATGAAGGACGGAGGTGAAGATCAAAATAAAGATGTTCAGTAAGATTTAAAAAGAGTTCAGCTCCTGAAATCTGGAGATGATTGTTGGAAAACAATAAAATACAAAAATATCATTTTTCACTATATTCACACCATCCATCTTTTCATTCATCCATCCATTCCATCCAACCATCATCCATCTACCCATCTGTCCATTCATCCATCTGTCTGTCATCAGCCTGTCCGTCCGTCTGTCCATCCATCCATCCATCCATCCATCCATTCATCCATCCAACCATCCTTTTATCCATCATCCATCTGTCTGTCCATCTATCCATCCTTCCATCCTTCCATCCTTCCATCCATCCATCTGTCTGTCTGTCTGTCTGTCTGTCTGTCTGTCTGTCTGTCTGTCTGTCTGTTCATCCATCATCCATCCTTTCATCATCCATCCATCTGTCATCAGTCTGTCCATCCATCTGTTCATCCATCTGTCCATCCATCCATCCATCCATCCATCAATCCATCCATCCATCCATCCATCCATCCATTCATCTATTCATCCATCCAACCATCCTTTTATCCATCATCCATCTGTCTGTCCATCTATCCATCCTTCCATCCATCCATCTGTCTGTCTGGCTGTTCATCCATCATCCATCCTTTCATCATCCATCCATCTGTCATCAGTCTGTCCATCCATCTGTTCATCCATCTGTCCATCCATCCATCCATCTGTTCATCCATCTGTCCATCCATCCATCCATCCATCTGTTCATCCATCCATCCATCCATCCATCCATTCTGGAGGCAGCCTGTCATGGAGATCAGCTCTGAACATCCCTCTTACCAAAACCCTCCAGCTCATTTTGGGGGTCCTAATGTCTCCCAAAGTCAGAGAGCGGGTATTTAATCTCTCAAACAAGTTCTGGGTCTGCCCCAGTGTCTAATACCACTGGGGTGTGTCTGGATAATCTGCAGAAGAAGCATCTCTCAAATGCCCCAATCCACCTCAGATGACTCCTGTTGACGGCGAGCAGCAGCTCTGATCCAAGCTCCCTCTGGAGAATCTGGAGAATCCCTCTGGGGGCGGGGTCTCTTTCACTTCTGGCACCCTGCTGTTGAGGTACAACCTCTGCCATGGTAATGGACTCACATCCCACTGAGTGCTCAGACTCTGCCTTCTCAAGGTTGGACACGGTGACCAGATCAGGTGGATCCACCGTTCAGCAATACTCCCAGTCCAGGTCAGAAGGTCCTCATAAGCCAAGCACAGTCTGGGGCAAGGCACACTTTCCTTTTGTGAGTTGTCAAGTGGTTTGCTAGCAACTCCTGGAAGCCAAAAGTCCTTCTGCAAGCCCAGGTTTTTGTTTCTACAACCACAGCAGCCGAAGTTGTGTTGACAATCCTCCAACAGTCAGCGCCTTGAAGCCTAAAGGCTTCTTCAGCCTTCATGACCACTGGGTCCTCCAGAGGGTCTTCTGGTTGTCTCCACAACAGACACCAACAAATGCAGAGCAGCACACGTCTTATAAATGTAATAAATGGTTTGTTAGGACACAGAAACGGTTTTGGCTGGAAAAAAAAAACAGTTCCAGTTCCATCGATCGTCTGGACACTGGTTCCAAAGACCACGGTCCAAACTGAGTGACTTTATTGATGCAACAAAACATTCATGGAAGCTCACCTGGCTGTAATGATACTTCTTTCTCTCTATCTTTGGGTCTGAATCTGTTTGGACCTGGGTCAGCAAGGAGTTGTCAAAAGTCATTGACCTGCAGGCGAAAGGTTCAACACAGAGAGGGCTGAACAACAGAACCTCGAACAAACAATTAAAAGAGACAAAGTTGCTCCAAACTTTTACGAGTGAGACAGAACGAGACAAACGTCACCGTGTTAGCTCAGATTTGTTCGAGCCTAGTTATTCAGGTGTTATTTGCAGAGCAATCATCCGTAAAACAATGTTATAAACAAATAGTTGCTGTTCACCTGACCAGCTCAGGCTTCCTCCTGCCTGAAGGCTCCTGCTGATCCTGATCAGCAGCATGCACACACTCTCCAACCATCCTGCCAAAACACTGCTGCTCCTCTGTCCCATTCTCAACATCAGAACTGCACAGGAAAATAAAACAGACACAACAATCAGCGTAACTCAACCCACGAATCACCTCGCTCCGTTATTATTATTATTTATTATTATAAATTATAGCACTTTGGGATTTTTATTAATGAAAAGTGCATTATAAATTGAATTCATTATTATTATTATTATTATTATTATTACCATCGGGACTAAAAAGGAAGAGGGAATTAACAAGAAGAAGCAGAACTTAACGATTTGTTTGAAATTAAGTCCTTGTTTACACACGTTTTGTGTTCATGACAATCACCTGATTGTTTGGAGGCGTGGCTTAGAGATTATCTCCAGCCAATCAGCACAGGGCTTTATCACTTATTCAAATAGCCACACTCTTCATGTCAACAGTGAGTAATGAAACATGCACAGCTAATGATTTATAAAATACATTTCAGTGTAAAAACGATGTTTTTGTAACTTTAGGGATGCTTAGCTCAGCAATCGTATTTAATTCATCCTATATTTTGAGTTATTGACATCTGCAAGGTCCTAAATATGTTTAAAAAAAACTGCTGTAAAATCACCATCACTTGTCTTGTTGCATGTTCAGTTTGATGTTTACAAATGATGGAAATGTTTTAAACGGCTGAATTTTAGAAAAGTAGAGGCTGAAATTGCACCAGTGCACCACCAAAATGGAGTGATCTAACTTTTTAATTCCTAAAATATCGGTCTTACAGTTCCTGTAATGCAACCTTTTGTAATGTAGGTTGTCTATCCATTAACACAACTGTTGCTTCAACAAAAACATCAACAGAAAAGGTGGTTTAGAAAGCCACGTCTGACTGTTTTAGAGTCCCAAACTCACTGATAGTCTCTTTCCTCCTGTATGGCAGCCACTCTGTGGGGCCTCCTGACATCCTCCTGACATGTCTGCTGTTCTGTCATCCCGCTCAGAGGATCCTGCAGTCCGATCCTGCCCCGGGCCCTGCTGTAGAACTGAAAGGTGAGCCTGCAGCCTGATCCACTGCTCCTTCACCTACCTGTGGAAGTGTTTACTTGGCCCCCCTTAGTTTTAAATGCCCCGGCCAATCAGAAGGCAGGACGAGGAGGAGCGCAGGAGCAGGAGTGAATTTGAACCTTTGATCGGTTGCATGTTACACAGCTTTGTTTAGATAGTGAAGGCTTAGTTTTGAAAAGATATTCTGTTTTGTGGACAGCCTGAAGATGCACGCATCAAGTTGGAAAAGGGGTATTTCTTTGTACAACTTAAATATTCGTTTAACAGAACTTCCAATAGATCCACTGTGATGTTTGGTGTGAAACAGTTTCATGTTTTTAATCTTTCACGCTCCTTGTCCTAAATGATGTCGAAAGCGGATGAGAGCCGGAGCGTTCGTGTTGCAGTTAAAGAAGTCTAGAGTCTGAACAGTTCAGTGAAATGTTTGCACTGAAATGATCAGATTCAGCAGCAGGGGGGTGTTGTCTGTGTGGCCTGTGAGCAGGGTCGTGTGGAGTGTGTGTGAACAGTCAGTATCTTACCCAGAAGCAGTGCTAGGAGTCTAAACCTTTGGGACTCAGCCGAGCCTGAAATGCTAATCACAGACTCTTTAAGGTTAAGTATTACTATAAAAATTTATAAAATGTGAGCTGGTTTTATTAAACATCAAATAAAAAAAATGGGTGTACTGGAGTTAAACTTTATTTGGTTGGCATTTTTATGTAGATAGTTTAAAATTTTAAATAAGAGGAACAGATTTTAATAGAGCTGCATCTGTTTAAAATCCAATAATAATCTAAAATTATCGCGTTTTGTAACTAGTATTTAAGCAAGTGGCACGGTGGCGCTTTGGTTCAAGCTGTCACGTCTAAGCAAGAAGGACGCCTTCCGGCCTTTCTGGGAAAAGTTTGGGTGTTCTCTCTTGTATGCAGGTATTCCGGTTTTCTCCTACAGACCAAAAACATGCATTTGTAGACTTGCGACCTGTCCAGGTTGTCTCTGTCTCTCACAGTGAGTTATGGAGAGACACCAGCTCCTTGCGACCTGAAAGACGAAACGGGTAAAGAAAATGGGTGGATGGATATTCAGAAAAACAAGGAGTGGCTTGGAATCACTTTAATGTTATGGCCTGGCCACTCCTATACAGGCGTAACATAAATTGGGGGCTCGTCCGGGATCCAATCCCTGTTTGACTCCTTTGGTTTTCCTGTCCAATCACAGCTGGCTACCTGAACATGAATCCACACACACATACATCAGATTCATGCACACACATAAAACTATGCTAACCTCTTATCTTTCTTTGTGGTTGAAGGAGGAAGTCTTCCACATTTTATTTCCACCTTGGGTCAGTTTAGAGCTAAATAACCTAACATGAATGTTTTTGAACTGTATGAGGAAAGTGTTGGAATTTAAATTTTCTTGTACTGTTTAATTTCCCAACAGTTTTACTGTCACATTCATCCTTGTGTGGTCAGAGGGTTCACATCACAGCAACAAGAACCAGGGTTTTAGTCTCTACTGAGGCCTCTCTGAGTGGAGTTTACATGTGAGCGTGAGAGGCTTTTTTCCAGGTGCTCCGATTTCCTCCCAGTCCAAAAACATGCATGTTCAGTAATTCTAAACGGACTCTAGGTGTTGATGTGTTTGTGCATGGTTGTGTGTGTGCATGCGCTGGACTGCTGCACTGTAGGATAATGGGACTCAGCCTAAAGCGCTGTAACCCTACACCTCTGGCCTGGGGCCTTCTTCCTGTATGAGCAGTTGCACAAACTAGAAATTGTGAATGACAAACTCAGATCTTTTCACATCTTTTTATTGCAGCAAAAATGTTAAAAAGGTACAAAATTATAGAAAATAAAAAAAAAGAACAGTGCTAAAAATATATGCATCAGTGA
>JBBPBX010066647.1:0-19614 GCA_038048925.1 Garcialebias charrua | reverse complement strand
TATATATATATATATATATATATAATAAATAAATAAATGATATATAAATTATAGAAAGGTGAATAAGTGAGATTAAAACATTTCTGCATTTCTACTTGCAAGAGGCTTTGTTTTCATTCTCCAGATCAATACAGTGTTAAGAAATAGTAAAACACCACCAGTGACATTTGGTAGATAATTTTTTTTATAAGCAAATTAAAATAACCTGCTGGCAACATAACTCCACAAACAAACAAAGAAAAAACAAACTCACCAGTTCCTACCTGCAGCTAGCCTGCTTGAGTCACTGCACGGCTCTTTTCCCAGAAAAAAACCCCAAACAAACAGGAAGCACATGATCTAGGTAGAGCTCACGATGGACGTGCCCAGGGCGTTGAAAACTGCGCCCAGCATCTTCCCATTGTTTTGTAACGTCATGGAATAACGAGAGTCTATGGATAAGATATGCGCCCACAGAACAGGAAATACGTCACCAATCAGAAAACGTTTTTGAAACAAACAATATAACTCATCATTACTCATAAAATATTTATCCTACACAACTAAAAACACATATATTTCGAAATATTTTTATTTTATTATTTCATTTTTTTTAATTTTATTTTTTTAAGTCTTCAATGTAAAATGGTCCAGAAGTTCCAGTGGGGCGGCGCCCTAGCGCCCCCTATTGGCCGGCCACCCCTGGTTGAGGTTCTCCTTGGGAGGGACAAGGATGGATAAGGTTAGAAATGAGATCATCAGAGGTACAGCACAGGTTGAACATCTGGGAGATAAAGTTAGGGAGGCCAGACTGAGATGTTTGGACATGTCCAGAGGAGGGACAGTGGGTATATTGGTAGAAGGATGTTAGAAATGCAGGAAAAAAGACAAAGAGGAGATAAATGGATGCAGTTAGAGGATATGGCGGTAGCGAGGACAGAGATGGAGGAAGACGACTCGCTGTGGCGACCCCTGAAGAGGAAACAGCTGAAAGAAGAAGACAATTTAAGGTTGGAGTTTGTTTGGAACCACCTGAGCAGGTGAGACATGGGGGGGTGGGGGTGGTACTGATAACTGGGCTGGTTGGGTCTCAGGGAGAGGAACAATGGGATCAGACTCGATGGGTTGTTTTGAAAACTGGTGTGATGATGGGAGGAGGGTTCAGACAGAAACACCGATGAAGCCCTGCTGGAGGTCAGCAGAAAATCTCGTATCAAGGAGATGAAACACCGCAGCCTGAAGTTCTGCGGACAGGAGCGGGATGACGCATCCAGTAACTGGATTTTCAGCCGAAAAATCTGCCCCAAACACAGCGCTGAATGAATGAATAAATAAATAAACAAATAAATCCGTGCCATAGCGTCATCTGCAGTGAAGATCCTCCCTCCCTCTCCTGCTTGAGCGAGCCACCTCTGAAGCGAGTCAAGAGAAGCGACGCAGGGCGGCTTCCGGTCACCACTGTCACAATAAAAGCACATCAGTTTGAGTCTGGCTTTAACAACTTCAGGAGCAAAATTTGGGCCACTTTGTTTCTGTGGCTGATGCTTCCCATAAGATACTAATACTACTGTATTAATCTCAAAAAGGCCCAAACTATCCTTTTAAGATCTAATCTTAATCTAATCTTAAGGGGACAGACATTTGTAAAACCAAAATTCAGAACTAGTTTGAAGGGACGTTCTACCTCAATCCAGGGAATTGAATTATGGAATGGTTTGGAGAATGAAGTTAAAAATGCCAAGTCAATGTGTACATTTAAGAAAATGATCAAAACTAAATTGTTTAAAATAAAATAAAGATATATATACTGTATAGTGTACATGTATATGAAGTAGCGTGTACATTGTATTAGTTAGAAAATTAGAAAGAGTTATTCATTTTGTTCTATTACTGGAAGATTATTATTGTTTGAACTGATTGTTTGAAAAAAGGGGCAGATATAATAAGATTTTTTCTTCTTTCTGCTACCTTTCATTTTTTAAATATTTTATGCTATCATTTATGAGACTGCAGAACTGTGGCTAAATCTGAACAGGGCTCATGGACTTAAACTCACTGCTTCGAGCTCAAATGCAAATGTGATTTGTCTTAACTGTTGCTTGCTGGTATAGTTTTTTGATGTCTCATATGGTGTCCTGTAAGAATGGAATGTCCTGGAATGGAATTAAATCATCAGAGGTACAGCACATGTTGAACAACTGGGAGATAAAGTTAGGGAGGCCAGACTGAGATGGTTTGGACATGTCCAGAGGAGGGACAGTGGGTATATTGGTAGAAGGATGTTAGAAATGCAGCTGCCAGGAAAAAGACACAGAGGAAGGCCAAAGAGGAGATATATATGGATGCAGTTAGAGAGGACATGAAGGTAGTTGGAGTGAGGACAGAGGATGCAGAGGACAGAGTGAGGTGGAGGAGGATGACTCGCTGTGGCGACCCCTGAAAAGGGAAAAGCCGAAAGAAGAAGAAGAAGAAGAAGACTATCATTTATGAGATTGTTTTGTACAGGGAGTCCCCGACTTACGAGCGAGTTCCGTTACTACGAGGTTCTCGTAAGATGAAAATCTCGTAAGTCCGTACACGTATAAAAAATTAATTTCTTACTTTGAGTGCAGCTTCTCACGTCTCTTAGCTCCGCTGCGTTACGTCCGAGGTCCCCAGCTTTCTGCAGCACCACGCAGTCCAAACTGTTTAAAGGAAGGACTGTTAGCACGCTAACTTCATACATTTGGAGCCAGAAAAATATTTAATAAACTTACCGAAAGCCGTTTTTCCACTGTGTTCATTCATTCAAACAAGCTGCCCACGTTACCTGTTGTTAGCCCCCACCAGATTAGGCCTGCTCTCGTTAGCACTCGTTAGCGTGTAGCACATCCAAAAAAGTCAGAGTCAGAGAGAGAGAGAGAGAGAGAGTCAGAGTCAGAGAGTCTTTATTGTCATTTGCACCGCATGTGGTACATGAGATGAAAACGAGATTATGTACACGAGGTCCCAGTTACATCCAACAACAAATGAAAGAGAAAAACAGTAATAACATCGAGAACTAACTAAGAAAAACATCAACTAGTAATACACTAAGCCTAATATAGTGGGAATAAACAGCAGCACGAACATGAGTTTGTATGAGCAGATGGTCACAGATGAACACAGATGAACACAGCAACAAGAAAACATATCAGCATCAGCATGATGTGATATTTTGCAGTGTTTATTTTAATTTTATTTTTATTTATTCATGAGTCTAACAGCCTCAGGGTAAAAGCTGTCGGAGCTGCTTCTCCACGTTAGCTGGTGTCCATCCGACATCTTAGGCGAGCTCCCGGACATTGAGGCGAGCTCCCGGCCGCCGGCCGTCGGTTCGGTTTGGTTCTGTGGTCGGGTCCGCTTAGCATTTAGCCTAGCCTTAGCTTAGCCCATGAGCTAATGTTGTCGTGCGGCGCTTTGGGAGCGATCGCTGAGCGATCCGCTGCTGCTGCTCCAGTCCAGACACATGTACTGTACAAAGTTCACCGAGTGTTTCCAGCTAATTTATCCGTATGAGGCAACCTCTGATCTGACGCATGGTCCTCAAAAGCCAGCAACTCCCGGCCGCTTCGCCGGCATGTCTAATCCCCGCCCGCTTAGCTCAGCTCGTTGCATGGTCAGGCGGCGGCGATCCGCTCGTTTTATGTCTGCCGGAGGCGTGTTGGGAGCGATCGCTAATACGCTAAAAATTGAAATAAAACATAAAAATAACAATTATACTTTATTTATAAAGCCATTTAAAACAACCACAGCTGCAACAAAGTGCTGTACACATGAAATTAAAAACATTTAAACACACACACACACAAAAAAAATTTTTTTTTCATATTTTTATTAAATATGATAACCTCGTAAAGTCAGATCCTGGTAAGTCCAGACGCTCGTAAATCGGGGTATTGTGTTTTTTTTGTAAAAAAAAAAAAAGAACAAATTTAATAAACATAAACAAACATAAACATGATTTCATTAAAATGGTTTATTTATTTTACTTAAGTTCTGGCAGATCTTAAAAGTAATAATTGCAAAGCATAAAAATAAACACAAAAAGGTTGTCCTGAATTATATAAAATAGTGCAGTTTGAAAGAACTTACTAGTTGTCCAGGCATGTTTCTAAATGCGGGTACGCACTCAGTGTAAACAAAGCACTCGGCTGATTCCACTATGTACTTTGTAAGAAAGTTCTATACACTTGAATTTTTATATTGCCAACTCAATTTCTAGAATAAATTGTGTTTTTTGGGGTTAATGTAGCTCAAACTCAGGGTTTTTGTAAAAAATGGTTTAATAGAAAATGTTCCTTGAATTCGCCGTCCCCTCAGCCTGGAACAACTTACAGAAACATCTGAAACTATCAACATTCATCTCTCCTGGTTCCTTTATGTCAACCGTATTAGAAAATGTCCTCAAGAAACTTGACCATTGCAGATGTTTCTAAACATTACTTGCGCAATTTACATGGCATTGTTGATTTTTTAAACTTTATCTACCCAACCAATGTCTGTCTGCTTGTTTTGTATATAATGTATATAGAAATCTGTCATATCCTGTTGGTTTTGAACTGTCAACATCTATTTACTGTGATTGTAGTTTTCTTTATTTTCTTTTTTGATAAATGCAAATGTTTATTGTCAATTACCATGTGACGTGTGCTGCTGACCACTTGACCAGGTCACCCTTGTAAAAGAGATCTCGATCTCAACGGGCTCTACCTGGTAAAATAAAGGTGATTGATTGATTGATTGATTGTTTACAACTAAACTTGGAAATTGACATACAATTCTGAATATTTTTGACAAAGCTCATTTGCGTAGGATCTTATAGCCACAGATTTTACATTAAAGGTTCAGTATGCAGTTTCTGTAGAACTGCAGCAGTTAGAAATATTTTCAACAGGCAAAGCATTCTGATCCCTCCCCCTCAGAGCCATATGTGGCTCTGCCCCCTTGTGGTCTGTTGAATTTCAAATTCAAGCTCTGTTTTTATTGGCTGATTCAAATTCAAGCTCTGTTTTTATTGGCTGGTTACAAACTCTGTTTTTATTGGCTGGAAAATGGCGGGTCACCTTTTCTTTTTAGAAATGCTTATTTACCACCTGGAGAAGCAAGGGGACAATATTTTTTTTAATTTTTTTTTCAGAGATTACCTGGCTAACATCAGTCTGTCAGGAGGTAGTGACAGAGTGAAGAAATATGTTCATAAAAAAAGCTACATACTGCAGCTTTAAGTCTACCCACCACTTGACGTCATCCCCTAAAATAACTACGGTACGTCTGTTAGCTCTCATAACAGTTTTTAACCTATCAGTGATCAAATATACCGTGTTTTTCGGACTATAAGGCGCACCGGATTATAAGGCGCATTAAGTGCAACTTAAACATTTTGACAGATCCTTGAGTGCCTTTTTCCCCACATAAAATTGGTTCAAACTCAATAAGCACAACCAGAATTAATACATAAGGTGCACTGTTGATTTTTGAGAAAATCACAGGATTTTAAATGCGCCTAATAGTCCGAAAAATACGGTAAACAAATAATTTGTAATTGTTGGCAACATAACAAGATTCTGTTGATTTGGCTCATTGTATTAAATTATGCGGTTGACTATTGTTAACAAATGATGCATAATAAGTAGTTATTTTAAACATAGATGTTGTATTTAACAACTATGGACCTATATCCTTGTTGACACAATTCTCAAAAATTCTTGAAAAATTATTTGTGACCAGACTCGACCAATTTCTGGATAAAAATAACATTCTAAGTAACAGTCAATATGGATTTAGATCAAATAATTCAACATCCATGGTTCTTATGGAGTTGATGGAACAAGTTACCACAGCTGTAGATCAAAAATAATATTGCATAAGTATATTTGTTGATTTAAAAAAAGCATTTCACACTATTGACCATACCATTCTATTTGATAAATTTAAAAAAATTGTATTAGAGGACCTGCATTGCAGTGGATATTTAGTTATCTAAAAGACAGAAAACAGTTTGTTCAAATAGACGATGAAAGATCTAATCTATGCAATGTTTTATCTGGAGTTCCACAAGGCTCTGTACTTGGACCTAATTTGTTTATTTTATATGTAAATGATTTAATGAAGGTGTCCGGTGTCCTTAAATGTGTTCTTTTTGCTGATGACTACTTTCTTTTGTTTGGGTAAAGACTTGGAACAAATGTTTGTTGATAAATACTGAATTTGTTAAAATACAATACTGGTTTAAAATAAATAAGTTATCGTTGAACCTGGATGAAACCAATTAAACCTCCGAGGGAGGCGGGGGACATTGAGCCCGAGTGGGCCATGTTCCGCGCCTCTATTGTCGAGGCAGCTTATCAGAGTTGTGGCCGCAAGGTTGTTGGTGCCTGTCGTGGTGGCAATCCTCGAACCCGGTGGTGGACGCCAGCGGTGAGGGATGCTGTCAAGCTGAAGAAGGAGTCCTATTGGGCCTTTTTGGCCTGTGGGACCCCGGAAGCAGCAGATAGGTACCGGCAGTCCAAGCGGCATGCGGCTCGGGTGGTTGCTGAGGCAAAAACTCGGGCGTGGGAGGAGTTCGGAGAGGCCATGGAGAATGACTTCCGTACGGCTTCGAGGCGATTCTGGTCCACCATCCGGCGTCTCAGGGGGGGAAAGCGGTACGCGACCAACACCATTTATGGTGGGGATGGCGTGCTGTTGACCTCAACTCGGGATGTTGTGAGTCGGTGGGCGGAATACTTCGAAGACCTCCTCAATCCTACTGGCACGTCTTCCACTGAGGAAGCGGAGCCTGGGGACTTTGGGTCGGGCTCTCCAATCTCTGGTGCTGAGGTCACCGAGGTGGTTAAAAAGCTCCGCGGTGGCAGGGCTCCGGGGGTGGATGAGATTCGCCCTGAGTTCCTTAGGGCTCTGGATGTTGTGGGGTTGTGTTGGCTTACGCGACTCTGCAATATCGCGTGGACATCGGGGGCAGTTCCCTTGGATTGGCAGACTGGGGTGGTGGTTCCCCTATTCAAAAAGGGGGACCGTAGGGTGTGTTCCAACTATAGGGGGATCACACTCTTAAGCCTCCCTGGTAAGGTCTATTCAGGGGTTCTGGAGAGGAGGGTCCGTCGGATAGTCGAACCTCGGATTCAGGAGGAGCAGTGTGGTTTTCGTCCTGGTCGTGGAACACTGGACCAGCTCTACACCCTCAGCAGGGTCCTGGAGGGTGCGTGGGAGTTTGCCCAACCAGTTTACATGTGCTTTGTGGACTTGGAAAAGGCATTCGACCGCGTCCCTCGGGGGGTTCTGTGGGGGGTACTCCGGGAGTATGGGGTACCAGGCCCTTTGATAAGGGCTGTTAGGTCCCTGTACGACCGGTGTCAGAGCTTGGTCCGCATTGCCGGCAGTAAGTCAGGCTCGTTTCCAGTGAGAGTTGGACTCCGCCAAGGTTGCCCTTTGTCACCGATTCTGTTCATAACTTTTATGGACAGAATTTCTAGGCGCAGCCAAGGTGTTGAGAGGATCCGTTTTGGTGGCCTTAGAATCTCTTCTCTGTTTTTTGCAGATGATGTGGTCCTATTGGCTTCATCAGTTCGTGATCTACAGCTTTCGCTGGAGCGGTTTGCAGCTGAATGTGATGCGGCCGGGATGAGGATCAGTTCCTCCAAATCCGAGGCCATGGTCTTGAGCCGGAAAAGGGTAGCATGCCTTCTCCAGGTCGGGGAGGAGGTCCTGCCCCAAGTGGAGGAGTTTAAGTATCTCGGGGTCTTGTTCACGAATGAGGGAAAACTGGAGCGTGAGATCGATAGGCGGATAGGTGCAGCGTCCGCAGTGAAGCGGGCGCTGTACCGGTCTGTCGTGGTGAAGAGAGAGCTGAGTCAAAAGGCAAAGCTCTCAATTTACCGATCGATCTACGTTCCCACCCTCATCTATGGTCATGAGCTTTGGGTTATGACCGAAAGAACGAGATCTCGGATACAAGCGGCTGAAATGAGTTTTCTCCGCAGGGTGTCTGGACTCTCCCTTAGAGATAGGGTGAGAAGCTCAGTCATCCGGGAGGGACTCGGAGTAGAGCCGCTGCTTCTCCACATCGAGAGGAGCCAGTTGAGGTGGCTCGGGCATCTGGTTAGGATGCCTCCTGGACGCCTCCCTGGTGAGGTGTTCCGGGCATGTCCCACCGGGAGGAGACCCAGAGGAAGACCCAGGACACGCTGGAGGGACTATGTTTCTCGGCTGGCCTGGGAACGCCTTGGGATTCCCCCAGAGGAGCTGCTCCAAGTGGCTGGGGAGAGGGAAGTCTGGGCCTCCCTACTTAGGCTGCTACCCCCGCAACCCGACCCCGGATAAGCGGAAGAAAATGGATGGATGGATGGATAGTAAGAAAAAGATAACTGTTGATGTTCCTTTTAAGATTGATGGTGTTGAGGGTAAGGGAGGTGAAGTTTTTGGGTGTAATTATCGATGATAGGTTGTCATGGAAACAACACATACATTTTGTAAAAACTAAAATATCTAAGTCCATTGCAGAGCTGAGTAAAATATTTCTTGAATGATAAAGCACTGTATTTGTTGTATAACACAATTATAGTCTAATTTATTGTATGGATGTTTGGGGTACGGCGTGTAAAACTATAACTAAGCCTGTTTTTACTTTACAGAAAAGAGCTAAGAATTATTACAAGAAGACATTACTGCCATCCATCAAATGTTTTGTTTTGTAAATTGAAGTTGCTGAAGTTTTATGATTTGGTTGACTATAATATTCTTTTAGTTTTGTACAAAGCTCAGAACTTCACATTACCCTCAAACATTCAAACGCTTTTTGTAAAAAGGAAAAGTATTTATAATCTTAAGGGAACAGATATTTTTGTTATGCCACAGCATAGAACTAGCTTGTCTACTTTAATTCAGGGAATAGGTCTGTGGAATGGTTTGGAAACTGATACTAAAGTTGCAAAATCCATGTCTATGTTTAAGAAAATGATTAAAACTAAAATTCTGAAAAAATACTGTATATATAAATTGGTTTATATCCAAATTACTATATATGGTAATGTGTGATGAGTTATTTATTATGTTATTTTTTTTATAGATGATTGTTGTCTGAATTGATTGTTTGAATTAATTTTGTTTAAAGATGGGGCAGATATGATAAGATATTTTCTTCTTTTGCTTCCTTTCATTTCATGTATTGTTTTGTTTTTTATGTGGTTTTGTAAATAGTTTTTTGTGTTAAAAAAAATCTGAAATGAATAAATAGTTTAAATAAAAATAAAATGATATAAATGAACAAAAAATAATTACAAAAGAAAAATAGTGTGTTTTAACAAATGTTATGGCTTTAACCATTAGATATTTTTTTAAAGTGTGCAGATTTATCCAGTCTTCATGGATTTTGCAGGGAGTAAATTACCTGGAGTAGCTCCTCGTTTTATTTTGAAAGGCAGAACGCTGCACTTCCTGTCTATCCAAGTGTCTGCACGCGCATCATTGACACAGCTCGTCGAGGAGGCGCTGCTGGGAGACTGCCGGATAACGGTAACCGAGGAGGAGAGAGGAGGAGGAGGAGGATGAGAGGAGCTGAGCAGTGCGCTGTTGTTTAACCTTCGCTTTTTCATTCACGCTCCTTCAACGGTTTTTATTTTTTCTCGTCGCGAGGCCGGAAGCGGAGCGGCGGGATTCACGGCGGAGGAGGAGTGCGTCGGCCGCTGGCTGGCGGAGGAGGACCTGCACATGTCGGCTTGTTTCTCCGCCCTGAAACGGACGGAGGACGTCAAGGAGGAAGCGGAGGAGCTGTAAAATAAAGAAGAAGAAGCTCCAAGAAGATATTAGACATTGATTTTTTTTTAATTCGAGAGAGGATAAAATAATAATAATAATAATTAGAAAAACCGAACAACCCAGAAGGACGGCAGTGATGCGGCAGCCAAGGTGGGCCCAGACTGATCATTTTCTGTCATCCCTCACTGGACTCTGAGAAGAAAAGGGATTAAACAAACACACAAGGGATTATTTTTTGTTTTTGTTTTTTTTACTTCTGTTGGCACGAGTTAAATTATGAAATCCTAAATTAGGTTTGAGTTTGTGTGAGGTCAGTGAGGATGAAACACAAGCGATAAAAAAATAGGGCAGAAGATTTCAGGGATGCTGCTGCTGCCATTATTATCCTCTTAGATAAAAAAAAAAAAAGAAGCTGGAACTGGACATCCTGAACTATCTGTCCCCCCTGTCTTCCCCTGTCCTCTTGACCAGCTGATCCAGAAGGCCTCCACAGAGCTGACGCCATCTCTAACCTTCATCCTCATCATCATGGAGACCACCAAGCTGCCTCCGTCCAGCCCGTCCTCTCCCACCACCAGCTTCTCCGTTCCCTCCGCGGAGAAGGTGGACGGCTTCCCGCGGAGGTCCATGCGCAGAGCCCGGCAGAGGAGGTCCCACAGCTCGTCCCAGTTCCGCTACCAGAGCTCCCAGGTGGAGCTGACCCCGCTGCCCCTGCTCAAAGGTGAGACCTCAGTCCGGTCCAGGCTAGAACAGAGTCCGGTCCAGGTCGGAACTGAGTCCGGTCCAGGTCGGAACTGAGTCCGGTCCAGGTCGGAACTGAGTCCGGTCCAGGTCGGAACTGAGTCCGGTCCAGGTCGGAACTGAGTCCGGTCCAGGTCGGAACTGAGTCCGGTCCAGGTCGGAACTGAGTCCGGTCCAGGTCGGAACTGAGTCCGGTCCAGGTCGGAACTGAGTCCGGTCCAGGTCGGAACTGAGTCCGGTCCAGGTCGGAACTGAGTCCGGTCCAGGTCGGAACTGAGTCCGGTCCAGGTCGGAACTGAGTCCGGTCCAGGTCGGAACTGAGTCCGGTCCAGGTCTGAACTGAGTCCGGTCCAGGTCTGAACTGAGTCCGGTCCAGGTCGGAACTGAGTCCGGTCCAGGTCTGAACTGAGTCCGGTCCAGGTCTGAACTGAGTCCGGTCCAGGTCTGAACTGAGTCCGGTCCAGGTCTGAACTGAGTCCGGTCCAGGTCTGAACTGAGTCCGGTCCAGGTCTGAACTGAGTCCGGTCCAGGTCGGAACTGAGTCCGGTCCAGGTCGGAACTGAGTCCGGTCCAGGTCGGAACTGAGTCCGGTCCAGGTCGGAACTGAGTCCGGTCCAGGTCGGAACTGAGTCCGGTCCAGGTCGGAACTGAGTCCGGTCCAGGTCGAACTGAGTCCGGTCCAGGTCGGAACTGAGTCCGGTCCAGGTCGGAACTGAGTCCGGTCCAGGTCGGAACTGAGTCCGGTCCAGGTCGGAACTGAGTCCGGTCCAGGTCGGAACTGAGTCCGGTCCAGGTCGGAACTGAGTCCGGTCCAGGTCGGAACTGAGTCCGGTCCAGGTCGGAACTGAGTCCGGTCCAGGTCGGAACTGAGTCCGGTCCAGGTCGGAACTGAGTCCGGTCCAGGTCGGAACTGAGTCCGGTCCAGGTCGGAACTGAGTCCGGTCCAGGTCGGAACTGAGTCCGGTCCAGGTCGGAACTGAGTCCGGTCCAGGTCGGAACTGAGTCCGGTCCAGGTCGTAACTGAGTCCGGTCCAGGTCGGAACTGAGTCCGGTCCAGGTCGGAACTGAGTCCGGTCCAGGTCGGAACTGAGTCCGGTCCAGGTGGACCTCACCTCATGTTCAGAGCTTTGAGCTGTTTTCAGTGGAGTGAAGGGACGAGATGCCACCAGCAGCTGAACAGCCCCACAGCATGATGCTACCATGTCTCTGTCTTCAGGTAGACCATTGTCTCTGTCTTCAGGAAGTCCAATATTTCTGTCCCCAAGAAGCCCAGGGACATTGTCTTCACATAGACCATTGTCTCTATCCTCATGAAGTCCAGTGTCTTTGTCCTTGGCTAGACCATTGTTTCTGTCCTCAGGAAGTTGAATGTTTCTGTCCCCAAGAAGTCCAATGACTTTGTCCTCATGTAGACCGTTGTCTCTGTCCTTATGAAGTCCAATGTCTTTGTCCTCAGGCAGACCATTGTCTCTGCCCTTATGAAGTCCAATGTCTTTGTCCTTGGGTAGACCATTGTTTCTGTCCCCAAGAAGTCCAATGACTTTGTCCTCATGTAGACCATTGTCTCTGTCCTTATGAAGTCCAATGTCTTTGTCCTCAGGTAGACCATTGTCTCTGTCCTTATGAAGTCCAATGACTTTGTCCTCATGTAGACCATTGTCTCTGTCCTTATGAAGTCCAATGACTTTGTCCTCATGTAGACCATTGTCTCTGTCCTTATGAAGTCCAATGTCTTTGTCCTCAGGTAGACCATTGTCTCTGTCCTCAGGAAGTCAAATGTCTTTGTCCTTGGGTAGACCATTGTTTCTGTCCCCAAGAAGTCCAATGACTTTGTCCTCATGTAGACCATTGTCTCTGTCCTTATGAAGTCCAATGTCTTTGTCCTCAGGTAGACCATTGTCTATGTCCTCATGAAGTCCAACGTCTTTGTCCTTGGTTAGACCATTGTTTCTGTCCTCAGGAAGTCAAATGTTTCTATCCCCAAGAAGTCCAGTGTCTTTGTCCTCAGGAAGTCCAATGTCTTCGTCCTTCGGGTAGCTCATTGTCTCTGTCCTCAAGTAGACCAGAGTCTTTGTCCTCAATAGTATGTGTCTCTGTGTGGAGGACAAGCCGAGTCTTTCCAACATGAGCTCACTGCGCCAGCTGTAAAGCACAGTGGTGGCAGCATCATGCTATGGGGCTGTTCTTCTATGGGTGGTTCTCGTCGTCTAACCACTCCACCTAAAAACAGCAGAGACATTATGACATCATTATGGGAGGCGTGGTCTATACCTGTAGTTGTCTCACAGTCTGTCCCTGCTCGTCCTCTGAAACAGCGTGTCTTTGACTCATGGGACAAATGTCAACACTTTGATCTTTTCATGGTTTGTTTTTTCTCCAACACATTTATTTTTTAATATTATTTGTTAATCCTTTTTTAACTTCAGAGTTCGTTTAGCTGCTTCTTCTAAAAACGTCCAAACGGTCCAATGCAGGACGGGACGTCTTCATGTCTTCGACGTTTGTCAACAACCCAAAGGTGCAGTTTTACAACAACCGTTTGGAATTAGAGTCGAGCATTTTCCAGCTCAGCAGGAATGAAAAATAAGAAATAAAAGAAACATTTTAGATTTTATTTTTTTTATTTTTGAAGCTCGGAATAAATAAAAATCACTGAAACCAAAATAAAACTTTCCACGAGTTCTTAAAAAAGCTGGAAAGTTTTACGTCTTCTGTTAAACTTCAGAACGACTGAAGAGAAAAAGAAATGAAAATGGATCAAAAGAGTTCAAACAGATCAAAAGCTAATGTTAGCATAGAGTTGCTTAAAGCTACAAGTAGCCAAAACTGCAACTAAAAGCTCAAGTTATTAAAATTATAGCTAAGAATAAAATATAAATAAATAAAACCATATTTATAGTTAATATGAGCAAAACAGCAGCTAAAAGCTAACATTAGATAAAACAGTAAACACTAAAATGAGCAAAATCATTGCTGGAGCTAAAATGAGCAAAATTTTTAGAAAAACAGTAGCTAAAAGCAAAACAATAAAAATAACAGGAGCTAAAATTAGTCAAGCGTAGCTGAAAAGTCGTTTGTAAAACTGTGCTTAAAAGCAAAAGCCAGAAAACAGTGGCTAAAATAAAAAACGAGGAAAAATGGTAGCTAAAAACTAAAATGAGCAAAACCATAGCTAAAAGCTAAAATTGGCTAAATCATAAATTATAGCTAAACATGGCAATAAGCTAACTAAATGTTAAAATGAGCAAAACCATAGCTAAAGTGAGCAAAACCATAGCTAAATAATAAAATGAGCAGAATCAGAGCTAAAATGAGCAAAGCCATAGCCAAAACGTAAAATGAGGAAAACAGTAACTAAAAACTAAAATGAGTTAAAACTTAGCTAAAAACTTAAGTTTCGGCCAACAGTAGCTAAAACCTAAAATGAGCAAAAACATAGCTAAAAGTTAAAATTGGCTAAATCATAAATTATAGCTAAACCTGGCAATACACTAACCAAAAGTTTAAATGTGCAAAAACCACAGCTAAAATGAGCAAAACCGTAGCTAAAAATTAAAACAAGAAAAACAGTAGCTAGAAACAAAAAATAGCAAAACGGTAGCTAAAAACTAAAATGAGTAAAACGGTTGCTAAAAGCAAATAAATAGCATAATCATAAGTTAAAGCTAAAAATAGAAAAACAGTAGCTAAAAACTAGAATTAGCAAAACCATAGCTAAGATAAGATAGAACTTTATTGATCCCGCAGGAAGTTGTTGTGAAAAACAAAATGAGCAAAACCATAGCTAAAAGCTAAAATTAGCTAAATCCTAAATTATAGCTAAACCTGGCAATACACTAACCAAAAGTTTAAATTTGCAAAATAAAACAGCTAAAATGAGCAAAACATTAGCTAAAATGAGCAAAACTTAAAATGAGGTAAACAGTAACTAAAAACTAAAAGGAGATAAACCATAGCTAAAAACTCAAATGCATTAAAACTTAGCTAAAACTTTAATTTCTGCAAACAGTAGCTTAAATCCTAAAATGAGCAAAACCATAGCTAAAAGCTAAAATTGGCTAAATCATAAATTATAGCTAAACCTGGTAATACACTAACCAAAAGTTTAAATGTGCAAAAACCACAGCTAAAATGAGCAAAATGTTAGCTAAATGCAAATAAATAGCATAATCATAAGTTAAAGCTAAAAATAGCAAAACAGTAGCTAAAAACTAGAATTAGCAAAACCATAGCTAAGATAAGATAGAACTTTATTGATCCCGCAGGAAATTGTTGTGAAAAACATAAAATGAGCAAAACCATAGCTAAAAGCTAAAATTAGTTAAATCCTAAATTATAGCTAAACCTAGCAATACACAAACCAAAAGTTTAAATTTGCAAAATCTAAAATGAGCAAAACCATAGCCAAAACGTAAAATGAGGTAAACAGTAATTAAAAACTAAAAGGAGATAAACCATAGCTAAAAACTAAAATGAGTTAAAACTTAGCTAAAACTTGCATTCCTGCAAACAGTAGCTAAATCCTAAAATGAGCAAAACCATAGCTAAAAGCTAAAATTGGCTAAATCATAAATTATAGCTAAACCTGGTAATACACTAACCAAAAGTTTAAATGTGCAAAAACCACAGCTAAAATGAGCAAAACATTAGCTAAAAGCAAATAAATAGCATAATCATAAGTTAAAGCTAAAAATAGCAAAACAGTAGCTAAAAACTAGAATTAGCATAGCTAAGTTAAGATAGAACTTTACTGATTGCACAGGAAATTGTTGTGCAAAACATAAAATGAGCAAAACAGTAGTTAAAAACTAGAATTAGCAAAATCATAGCTAAAATTTGCTAAACGTTAGCTAAACTCAAATAAATACCATCATAAGTTAAAGATAAAAATGTAAAAACAACAGCTAAAGGCTAAGGTTAACCTTAAGACAAAAACATGCTAAAGCAGATTTCAATGAAAATGTTTGGAAGGAATTGAGATCTTTATTATATTTTAAGATTTTTTTTTTCCAGGTCTCTCTTGTAAACGAGTCCCCGAGGCTCAATGGGATTAACCTGCCTAAATAAAGGTTGAATGAAAAAGAATAGAGTTTGGCTAATTCAAGATGGCCGCCACAATCAACTGACCTTAGAAAACACAGAAATGGCTCTAGTTCAATCAGTGTCACAAACATTGAGCTGAAGTTGTGGTAGTAGCCGAGAATCACCCTCAAAACACACGTAAAGCACAATAAATTGCATAAAAGTTTTGTTAGAAAAAGTCTGTCAGTAACTGTCCGATTCAAGATGGCTGCCGTACGGCTAATAGACCCTAGCAAACGCGAAGATAACACAGCCTGTTGCACAGATATTGAGCTGAAGTTTGGTGTGGTAGTAGCCGAGAGTCACCCCCAAAACATAAAGCATAATAAATTTCACAAGATTTTTAGGAAAAATCCAACAATAACTGTCTGATTCAAGATGGCTGCCACGGCTAATAAACCCAAGCAAACACAAAGATGACTTCTTCTACAGATATTGATCTGAAATTTGTTGTGGTAGTAGCTGAGAGTAATTCACAACTCGCAGTCTGAGCGTGACATTTACTGTTTTCCTTCTTTCCGTTTTGAGAGTTTACTGATTTTAACAGATTTTTCCCGTCGATGCGGTGACGTCAAGTCGTAGTAATTGTATTTTTGTTCCTTTTTGCACCGTTTCGCGGCTGCAGCTCTGCCTGCGGCACAGAGGCGGATCGCTCGCCTTCATACCAACCTGACCCCTTTTCATAAAGTGACTCCTCCTTTTCATGCAGCCTGATTGACCCTCTCTGGAGGAGAGAAGACCTTTCTGCTTTCAGCAGAATGAGACACCTCATGTCCCTCTAGTTTTAACTTCCTGTCAGGCGCGTGAGTGAGGGGTAAGCAGCGCCGCGATGTACACACCTTTAGCATACGTGCTGCAGCAGCCATCAAAACAGCGAGGCCCAGTTACTACGTGGCTGCTGCGGCACTCTGTCTAAGATCCCCAGGAGGAGCAGGTAGTGAGACCCTGCAGCAGTGGTGCAGGAGGAGAGTCGGCTGTGGGGAAGTCTAACAGGCAGTATGTGGGCGAAGTGCAGACAGACCTGTAGGTGTTTTTTTTATTCAACATCCTGTAAATCACGTCTCCTCTGCTAATAGAATACTACGGTACATCCATTCTACTAGAAACACAGTGAAAGCTTATCAGTGCTTCTAGTGGGCTGAGATATTGATTGTGTCCAGACATTTTCGTAGGTGGGCCAGAACTGTCTAGATCAGGGGTGCCCAAACTTTTTCCCTGAGAGGGCCAAATTTAATGGTAAATGGAGCTTATTTATATAGCGCTTTCCAGCCCCCTATGAGGGGCCCCAAAGCGCTTTACAATACCAACCATCCACCCATTCATACACACATTCATACACCGGTAGCGGCAGACTGCCATGCAAGGCGCCTTTCCAGTCCTACCGGGAGCAACTCGGGGTTAAGTGTCTTGCCCAGGGACACAACGACACATGGTGTGGGGAACCGGGATTCGAACCTCCAACCTTCCGATCGGGGGACGACTGCCATTACCACTACGCCACGGCCGCCCGTCTATTTAAAATCTATTTAAAATCTATCAGAGGGCTGCGGGCCAAATGAAAACATATAATTCATGAAATACAAATCCATCTTTAAGTAAAGTCCATTTAATAATAATAATAATAATACATTTTATTTGTAGGTGCCTTTCTTGGCACTCAAGGTCACTTTACATTGTCAATCATAAAAACAGACAATATTATACACAGTAAAAACAATTAAAATGAATTAAAATAAGACAATGCAGTTGCTATCATAGTGCATAGGCTACTTTCAACGGGTGAGTTTTGAGTTTGACTTTGAAATGTGGCAATGAGTTTGTGTTGCGAATATCAGGTGGGAGTGAGTTCCAGAGCTGGGGAGCAGAGCAGCTGAATGCTCTGCTCCCCATAGTAACAAGACGGGCAATGGGAACAATGAGCTGGATGGAAGAAGAGGATCTGAGGGTACGAGCAGGTGTAGCAATGTGAATAATGTCTGAAAGGTATGGAGGAGCAAGGTTGTGGACAGCTTTGAATGTAAGGAGGAGTATTTTGTAATTGATGCGATATGGGATGGGAAGCCAATGAAGCTGTTTTAAAACAGGTGTGATGTGATGGATTGAGGGGGTCCGTGTAATGATACGGGCAGCTGAATTTTGGACCAGTTGTAATTTACGAAGGGTTTTCTGAGGTAGGCCAAAAAGAAGAGAATTACAATAATCTAAACGAGAGGTGACTAGACTGTGAACCAGAACAGCAGTGGAGTGAGGAGTGAGGGAAGGAGAGGAGAAGGAGAGGGTGCTATCAAGGATGACACCCAGACTCTTAACCTGATGGGAGGGAAAGATGGAAGAGTTATCAACCGGAATGGAGAAGCTATGAAGTTTAGTATTGATTTAGTGCCAATTAAAAGAAGTTCTGTTTTATTGCAATTTAGTTTAAGAAAGTTTAAAAGTGAACCAGTGTTTTATTTCAAGCAGACAATCAGTGAGGGACGAATATAATTTATTAATTACAGTTCCAACCTGCATACACAGTTTAGTTCCACTTATGGTGGAACGACAAATGAAGAACCTTGAATCCTTGAATCAATGGGTGGAATGAATGAGTGAAAACAATGGGCCTCATGCAAGAACCGTTCGTACGCACGGATTTGTTCTTAAACTGTGCGTACGAGCGATTTAGGATCATTTGTGGCATTCAACAACGTTTTCGTATCCTAAGATTTTTTTCAGATACGAACAAAATGTACGTGTGGTGTGGTCCAGAGCTGTCGTATATTTTAGGAGCAGTCGGTCCGCTGTTATCCAGATGGATTTCCTTCACTAATAACTTCATATTTCGTTATTTAGAAAATATTTTGGGTTTAAAAAAATCACGCACCATAATTATTCTTGACAATAGGTTATTCTGTTTGAATTAGAATTATAATTTTAAGTTTAATTTGTCTGGTGTGTCGCGCAGGCTTCAGTGAGTCGTGCGCTCCCCTTGGTCATCAAAGCCGCTCCTCATATTAACACCCAGGTACATAAAATTCCCATACACCGCTGCAGAACAAGTACGAATTAAGACTGATTTTCATGCTATTGCTGGACTGCTGTGCCAAACACCATCGGAGCAATAGACTGTACACACATACGCTGCGTTCAGGGACAGTCGGTAAAATACACCGCTGTAAATCTCTCCGTACCAAAAGAGACATTTTTATGCCTTTGTTCACTAAATTAAACGTGTCCGGAGCCATAACAACCTGCTACAACTGTGGTTATCAACTGGTGGCCTGTGGACCACTTTAGATTTGCTGGAGGGGGCTTTTAGAAATGACATTTATTAAAGTAAAAAATATCTAATGATTTTTTTTTTTACATTTATTAAAGTAAAAGACCAGATTCTTATAAAGAAGGGGGTGGGGATCAGTTTCATTTCATTTATTCATTTGTATAGCACTTTACACAACCACGGTGATGGTGACTAAAGTGCTTAACAAAAAACAGTGCAGTACAGTAAAAGACAACAGATTAAAAATCAAGATATGGTGTTTTCTTGATTTTTAATCTGTTGTCTTTTACTGTACTGCACTGTTTTTTGTTAAGCACTTTAGTCACCATCACCGTGGTTGTGTAAAGTGCTATACAAATGAATAAATGAAATGAAACTGATCCCCACCCCCTTCTTTATAAGAATCTGGTCTTTTACTTTAATAAATGTAAAAAAAAAAATCATTAGATATTTTTTACTTTAATAAATGTCATTTCTAAAAGCCCCCTCCAGCAAATCTAAAGTGGTCCACAGGCCACCAGTTGATAACCACAGTTGTAGCAGGTTGTTATGGCTCCGGACACGTTTAATTTAGTGAACAAAGGCATAAAAATGTCTCTTTTGGTACGGAGAGATTTACAGCGGTGTATTTTACCGACTGTCCCTGAACGCAGCGCGAAAGTGTGTTATGCAAACGCTCGCGCTGCGGGACAGGGAAACGTGCAGAGAACAGAGAGTAGTCAAGGAGGTTATTCTGTATGAAAAGTGTCTCGTATGATTTTAATAATAAAGCCACGTCA
>JBBPBX010066646.1:0-10917 GCA_038048925.1 Garcialebias charrua | reverse complement strand
CATCTGAGGCACTTTTTAAAAACTTCGATTGTTGTGCTGTTTGTACATTTTAACTCTAGTGACAAAAAAGCACCTTAATGATTATACTCGTTTTTAATTGGCCCATTAAGTCACTGGAGACACCGTTTAAATCACAGTTTGATTGGTGGTTTACTGGTCATAAAACTGTAAATGACTGGGAAGAATAGGAAACACCAAGGACAGGAACACAATAAATGCTTTGACAACCAATTTGTCTAAACGTTCAGGCTGTTAAAAGTGATTTTCTCGTTTCTAACTTTATCAAAAGGTCCAAAGTAAATATATAAAGAACCTCAAAGTTCATGCTCAATAATCCAGGTAAAAAAATCCAACAAAGTTCAGTCAGATCATCTGGACGGTTTCTTCTTTTGTGCTGAGACTAGGCCTGTCGGAATAAACAATAAATCAATTAATCGCATGATAAATGAAAATTATCAACCTCATTTTCATTTATCAGCTTCATCATTTCTTCGTGTCTCTCTTTTTACTGAAGACACTGGATGACAAAAGGCTCAACTCCAGTGCTCTTCACTGACCCCTTCCTTTCTATTTTCTCTTTATGGTGTAGTGGCAGGGCTTCCGACTTGGGACCCGAAGGATGCGGGTTCGCGCCCCGGCCACTACACACCTTGGGGTGTCTATGAGTGCACATCTAATTCTCCAGCTCCCCGGGTGCTTTCTATGGCTGCTCACTGCACCACCTGGTGGTGGTTGGGTTAAATGCAGAGACGAATTTCGTCTGTGTATGGGAAACATACACAGATGACAAAAAAGGACATTATTATTATTATTATTATTATTATTAAAATCTGTTTTAACGATCCAAAATCGCATTTTTGGATCATTAAAAGCAGCTAAGCTGAGAAGCTAAGCTACAAGCTAAGCTAACAGGCTGACCTCGGAAAAAACCTCCGTCTTGTCGAAGCGCCAAAATTCATGGTTGAAACTTGTGCCTTCGTCTAAAAAGATGTTTTTCTCTGCAAAAAGAAGCTGAGAACTTGTTGACTGATATTTTTTAATTAAAGCTTTGTGTGAAAAACGCTATGCTAAAGAGCTGAAACCACACCGAACGTTAGCCATTTTGAGAAACGAAGAGAGACAGCCCATGTCCCGTCAAGGGGCCTCCCTCCCATTTTAGAGACATGCTGTTCACTCCCTCACTATCCATCCTTCGCTTCAAACAGTCTTATACTGCCATGAAAAAAGGTACTACACGCAAAACAAATTACCGGTAAACATTTCTTCTTAAATTTGACAATAATTACTAATTATTGTCAAATGTCAAACAATATAATTGTTTATCGCAATAATTTCCTAGACAATTAATCGCCCAGCAAAATTTGTTATCATGACATACCTACGGTAGTTGAGACAGTTTGTCCTTCAACAAAAGGACTTCATCAGTACAAGGAGCCACAACAAACTGAGTCCCACTTTGACTATGGCTGCCTCAGAGGAGTCGACGGGGGAGAGGGCGGGCCCCAGAAACCATCTTATCACCAGCAATTTTGTTGGTCCACTATGGGAGTGTGCGCTTGTGGGACTGAGCTCCTCAAACTGATGAAGTCCTTTGGATGAAAAACAAAATGTCTCAAAAAAAAAAAAAGGAAACCATCCAGATGATCTGAATGAATTTTGTTGGACACATAAAGAACCATTTCTGTACTAAACTTGACACTTTAATGAAAACTGTGACTTGGGGTTCAAGAAGGAATTCACAATTTATTTGTGTTGAATAGTTTTCTTCTCGTGGATTATCAAATTATTTAACAATATACATGAAAATTAAACAGCTTTTTAATAAGGTGAATAAGTTTTTATCACTTTAGCAAAGCCTGAATAAACAGAAACACCCACCTATCATCATACTGTAACAAATTAGATATGAATTGTTATAAATAAGGAGTCAAAACTAAAATAAGTCTAGTTTTAATCTTTTATTTTTCTCCACTAAAGTTGAAAATGTTATTGAACTTATAAGAAATATGTGTACAATGTGGGAAAGGTGGTTTAGCTAGTTAGTTTTTTATTGTAGTTTACAAGCACAATAAAGTTAAAGTAGAGGCTTTATTTGATGTTTAATGAATTGTTGGGCCACAGTTGTGCAGTGTAAGGCATTTTCTTGTAGTAAAATATACAGGTAGTCCCCGTGTTACGACGTTTCGCGGTTACGAACGCCCTCCCATTGAAAAGCATTGTTTCAAGTTACGTGGTTTATGCGCCTTTACACCAGAAAATATGGTACCGAAACGAAACTTACAGGAGGGAGGGAGGGAGGGAGGAGCTTGACGCACGCTTAGTGGAAACTTACAGGAGGGAAGGAGGGGAGGCTTGACGCACGCTTCAGTGGAAACATACAGGAGGGAGGGAGGGAGGGAGGGAGGAGCTTGACGCACGCTTAGTGGAAACATACAGGAGGGAGGGAGGGAGGAGCTTGACGCGCTGGAAACTTTCAGGAGACCTCAGGCAGACCGGAGCAGAGGTCAGGAGGGGCTCATATGCTAAATATGCTAACTCTGGACCGCTGGACCGCACATGGAAATACAGGAGACCTTATTGTTCTGAGCGGAGGTTTACGAGGCCGACAGGCTAATGCTGAGCAACGAGCTAACATGCTAGCAATGAGCTAACATGCTAACAGACGTTGCTGTAAACGCTGTGAAGCTGCAGGAAGCTCACCAGCTCCCAGTAAGAAATTAACAATTTTTTTCCCTTCATTATGGCTTTGAATGTATGTGTTTTTTGATAATTATGTAGGGTAATGTGTTAGGATAGGCAAAGTGCTTGGTAAAAATACAGTACTGTACGTATGAGGGGCCGTTTGGCCGTATTTCCGACTTACGACGATTTCCGTGTTACGAACAGGCGTAGGAACGGAACTCCGTCGTAAGTCGGGGACTACCTGTATATTAAAGGTTGGTTTATATTAATAACAGATGTAAGTAAACTCCTCATGTGCAGCAACACAAAACAATATAACAGGATTTTATAATCAAAGTAGCAATTCCTTAAAGTTGATCAACTGGAAGTGTTTGAAACTAAATTTACACAATATCTAATGTTTAGTTTAGTCTGAGCGTCACTCTGAACTCCCTGCTGGGATGCTGAAGACAAATCCTCCCTCAAAGCAGTTTCCTGTAACGGTCAGACAGTTGTTTAGCTTCCCACAGCAGAGTTGCGGGGTCAAAGGTCAGACTGGAAGAATTTCACACACGGAAGCGACTCGGGCTTCATGAACTCCTTTTACATGCGTCGTCTTCCTCAGATGCAGAAACTTTGTGCTGAATTAGTGATGAGAGCTGTGGGTGTGTGAAGAACAGCAGCAGAAAGTCCCAAACTCTCAGAAAAGAACTCTTCCAGTAAATAATTCACTGCTAAGTTGAGTACAGACTAATAACTGGAAAGCGGGGCGCTGAAGTGGACGTTCCTTTTATTTTAACACAAATGTTTTTATGTGTGGAGACATGCTGAAGATCACTAACCTCCGAGTGAAGTTCATCAAGCTCCACACGCTGGGCGACAACCTGCTCGACTCGCGGGACGAGGTGACGGAGAAGTACTACTACGCCCTCTACGACATGGTTGTCCGTGGGAACTGCTTCTGCTACGGTCACGCCTCCGAGTGCGCGCCCATCGACGGGCAACCGACCACAGCCGAAGGCATGGTGCGTAAAAAAAACAACACTTTATTTATTTATCTAAGTAAAATTATACTTTAAGAGTGGCTTTATTCTCATTATTATAACTTTAATTTTGGTAACTGTCGTGATTAATTTTGAGCTTTTCATTAAATTCATTACATATTTATTGGGAAAACCGCATTCGGACGGTTTTAATTATATTACATCAATGCTTATGACAACAATGTGAACATTATATTTTGTCATCAACAAAACTCCAATAATGACAAATTAAACAGGATGTGTCTACTAGGCTGCGTATCAAATAAACAAAAGTTTACTTTTAGAAAAATGTATTCAATATTACAAAAGGCTAAAGTATTAGAATCAGTTTGGTAGTATATGTTTGTGTGCAGGTTCATGGCCGCTGTGTGTGCAACCACAACACTCAGGGACTGAACTGTGAGCATTGTCAGGACTTTTATCACGATTTGCCTTGGAGACCTGCAGAGGGACGAAACAGCCACGCTTGCAAGAGTAAGAAATGGAATGAGCCCATGTTTGGTTCTGATTTATAATCTATGATGGAGCACATTTACTAAAACACTATTATACTGTAACAGAATGCCATATGTTATATTACTCTGACATTTTTTTTTTACAGGGTGTGAGTGCAACCATCACTCCACATCATGCCACTTTGACCCCGCCGTGTACGCTTTGACCGGCGAGGTGAGCGGAGGAGTGTGCGACGACTGTCAGCACAACACTGTGGGCCGACAGTGCGAGCAGTGTGCACCTTTCTTCTACCAGCACCCCCACAGGAACCTGAGAGACTCCAACATCTGCGAACGTACGTCTTTCACCACACAACCCATTTCTGCTCATTACATGAAGCGTTTGTTGTCATTTATGTGGTTTTTATCCTCCAGCATGTTTCTTTCCTATAAACTCGGTACTGCAATTATGCTGTAACAGCCGCTTTAGTTTCCTTCAACACAGGTGGTGAAAACAACTCGAGGTTTAGTCAATGTCACTGTTACAGCATGATTGCAATACTGCAATCAAATAAAATATTGTGTTTTGTTGCACAAAAGAAGTTACCTATACTTGGAACAATGCAAAGACTTCAGACATCAATGTTCACAGCAGATGGTTGTTCTCTGAGAACTCCTGGGGCTTCAGCTGCTTTAAAGCCAGTAAACTGCTCCAAAATGACATTTACTGCAAGTGAGAAATAAAATAGAAACTTCAAAAGAAACTCGAGAGGATGAAGACTTTAAGGTTGAATATAAAAATCACCGTGCGCTAACTTTTAGCTTGTGCATAATGTAAATGCAGGCAACACTTTTGGTCCGTGTACCCTTCGTACACGGACCACTTTTGGTAGTGCTGAAGGAAAATAATTAACTTTTAAAACAAGAAGAAATGGTAGTAAATGAAAAATGTCCAAAAGCATAAATCCTAAAATGAGTGGCAGAAAAAATAATATGAGGCTTAATGTGAGGGGTCAGATAGAGCAACCAAGGATAAGAACAACAACGACAACAAAAAAGATTTAAGAAAACAACTACAGGTGCTGAAAACATAATAATAATGACTTGAAAATGAGGAAGTGTGACACTCAAGATACTGGAACGAGATGGGACAATCAGAGTTAGAACAAGTGCAATAAAAAGGAACTTTGAATAGAGTGCAGCTATCAAAAATTAGGACCAGTTGTGACCATTAACAACCAGTAGGTGTAGAAATTCAAAAGGATACATTAGAAACATAAACTTAATACAGGTGTGATAATCAATAACTAGGACCAGTTGTGATGATCAGAAACTTGAAGTAGGTATGATAATCAATAACTAGGATCAGTTGTGATAATCAGAAACTTGAAGTAATTGTAGTAATCAATAACTAGGACCAGATGTGTTGATCAGACACTGGAAGCAGGTGTGATAATCAATTACTAGGACCATGTGTGTCAATCAGAAACTTAAAGCAGGTGTGATAATCAATAACTAGGGCCAGGTGTGATAATCAGAAACTTTAAACAGTTGTAGTAATCAATAACTAGGACCACGTGTGTCAAACAAAAACTTGAAGAAGATGTAATAATCAACAACTAGGACCAGGCATGCTGATAAGACACTGGAAGCAGGTGTGGTAATCCATAACTAGGACCAGGTGTGTTGATCAGACACTGGAAGCATGTGTGGTAATCAATAACTAGGACCAGGTATGCAGATAAGACACTGGAAGCATGTGTGATAATCAATAACCAGGACTATGTGTGTCAATCAGAAACTTAAAGCAGATGTGATAATCAATAATTAGGACCAGTTATGATAATTAGAAACTTGAAGCAGGTCTGATAATCAATAACTAGGACCAGGTGTGATAATCAGAAACTTGAAGCAGTTGTAGTAATCAATAACTAGGACCAGGTGTGTCAATCAGACACTTGAAGCAGGTGTGGTAATCAATAACTAGGACCAGGTGTGTCAATCAGATACTTGAAGCAGGTGTGGTATTCAATAACTAGGACCAGGCATGCAGATAAGACACTGGAAGCCCGTGTGGTAATCCATATCTAGGACTAGGTGTGTTGATCAGACACTGGAAGCATGTGTGGTAATCAATAACTAGGACCAGGTATGCTGATAAGACACTGGAAGCAGGTGTGGTAATCCATAACTAGGACCAGGCATGTTGATAAGACACTGGAAGCAGGTGTGGCAATCTATAACTAGGACTAGGTGTGTTGATCAGACACTGGAAGCATGTGTGATAATCAATAACTAGGACTATGTGTGTCAATCAGAAACTTAAAGCAGATGTGATAATCAATAATTAGGACCAGTTATGATAATCAGAAACTTGAAGCAGGTCTGATAATCAATAACTAGGACCAGGTGTGATAATCAGAGACTTGAAGCAGTTGTAGTAATCAATAACTAGGACCAGGTGTGTCAATCAGACACTTGAAGCAGGTGTGGTAATCAATAACTAGGACCAGGTGTGTCAATCAGACACTTGAAGCAGGTGTGGTAATCAATAACTAGGGCCAGGTGTGTCAATCAAAAACTTGAAGGTGTAATAATCAACTAGGACCAAGTGTGTCGATCAGACACTGGAAGCACGTGTGGTAATCAATAACTAAGACCAGGTGTGTCGATCAGTCACTGGAAGCATGTGTGGTAATCAATAACTAAGAACAGGTTCGTCAATAAGAAACTTAAAGCAGGTGCGATAATCAATAATTAGGACCAGTTACGATAATCAGAAACTTGAAGCAGGTCTGATAATCAATAACTAGGACCAGGTGTGATAATCAGAAACTTGAAGCAGTTGTAGCAATCAATAACTAGGACCAGGTGTGTCAATCAGACACTTGAAGCAGGTGTGGTAATCAATAACTAGGACCAGGTGTGTCAATCAGACACTTGAAGCAGGTGTGGTAATCAATAACTAGGGCCAGGTGTGTCAATCAAAAACTTGAAGGTGTAATAATCAACTAGGACCAAGTGTGTCGATCAGACACTGGAAGCACGTGTGGTAATCAATAACTAAGACCAGTTGTGTTGATCAGTCACTGGAAGCATGTGTGGTAATCAATAACTAAGAACAGGTTCGTCAATAAGAAACTTAAAGCAGGTGCGATAATCAATAATTAGGACCAGTTACGATAATCAGAAACTTGAAGCAGGTCTGATAATCAATAACTAGGACCAGGTGTGATAATCAGAAACTTGAAGCAGTTGTAGCAATCAATAACTAGGACCAGGTGTGTCAATCAGACACTTGAAGCAGGTGTGGTAATCAATAACTAGGGCCAGTTGTGTCAATCAAAAACTTGAAGTTGTAATAATCAACAACTAGGACCAGGTGTGTTGATCAGACACTGGAAGCATGGGTGGTAATCAATAACTAGGACCAGGTGTGTTGATCAGACACTGGAAGCATGGGTGGTAATCAATAACTAGGACCAGGTGTGTTGATCAGACACTGGAAGCATGGGTGGTAATCAATAACTAGGACCAGGTGTGTTGATCAGACACTGGAAGCAGGTGTGATAATCAATAACTAGGACCAGGTGTGTTGATCAGACACTGGAAGCATGGGTGGTAATCAATAACTAGGACCAGGTGTGTTGATCAGACACTGGAAGCAGGTGTGATAATCAATAACTAGGACCAGGTGTGTTGATCAGACACTGGAAGCATGTGTGATAATCAATAACTAGGACCAGGTGTGTTGATCAGACACTGGAAGCAGGTGTGATAATCAATAACTAGGACCAAGTGTGTTGATCAGACACTGGAAGCATGGGTGGTAATCAATAACTAGGACCAGGTGTGTTGATCAGACACTGGAAGCAGGTGTGATAATCAATAACTAGGACCAAGTGTGTTGATCAGACACTGGAAGCATGGGTGGTAATCAATAACTAGGACCAGGTGTGTTGATCAGACACTGGAAGCAGGTGTGATAATCAATAACTAGGACCAGGTGTGTTGATCAGACACTGGAAGCAGGTGTGATAATCAATAACTAGGACCAAGTGTGTTGATCAGACACTGGAAGCATGGTGTGATAATCAATAACTAGGACCAGGTGTGTTGATCAGACACTGGAAGCAGGTGTGATAATCAATAACTAGGACCAAGTGTGTTGATCAGACACTGGAAGCATGGGTGGTAATCAATAACTAGGACCAGGTGTGTTGATCAGACACTGGAAGCAGGTGTGATAATCAATAACTAGGACCAGGTGTGTTGATCAGACACTGGAAGCAGGTGTGATAATCAATAACTAGGACCAGGTGTGTTGATCAGACACTGGAAGCATGTGTGATAATCAATAACTAGGATCAGGTGTGTTGATCAGACACTGGAAGCTGGTGTGATAATCAATAACTAGAACCAGGCGTGTTGATCAGACACTGGAAGCATGGGTGGTAATCAATAACTAGGACCAGGTGTGTTGATCAGACACTGGAAGCAGGTGTGATAATCAATAACTAGGACCAAGTGTGTTGATCAGACACTGGAAGCATGGGTGGTAATCAATAACTAGGACCAGGTGTGTTGATCAGACACTGGAAGCAGGTGTGATAATCAATAGCTAGGACCAGGTGTGTTGATCAGACACTGGAAGCAGGTGTGATAATCAATAACTAGGACCAAGTGTGTTGATCAGACACTGGAAGCATGGGTGGTAATCAATAACTAGGACCAGGTGTGTTGATCAGACACTGGAAGCAGGTGTGGTAATCAATAACTAGGACCAGGTGTGTTGATCAGACACTGGAAGCAGGTGTGATAATCAATAACTAGGACCAAGTGTGTTGATCAGACACTGGAAGCATGGGTGGTAATCAATAACTAGGACCAGGTGTGTTGATCAGACACTGGAAGCAGGTGTGATAATCAATAACTAGGACCAGGTGTGTTGATCAGACACTGGAAGCAGGTGTGATAATCAATAACTAGGACCAGGTGTGTTGATCAGACACTGGAAGCATGGTGTGATAATCAATAACTAGGACCAGGTGTGTTGATCAGACACTGGAAGCAGGTGTGATAATCAATAACTAGGACCAGGTGTGTTGATCAGACACTGGAAGCAGGTGTGATAATCAATAACTAGGACCAAGTGTGTTGATCAGACTCTGGAAGCAGGTGTGGTAATCAATAACTAGGACCAAGTGTGTTGATCAGACACTGGAAGCAGGTGTGGTAATCAATAACTAGGACCAGGTGTGTTGATCAGACACTGGAAGCATGTGTGGTAATCAATAACTAGGACCAGATGGGCAGGGAAGAGCAGCAAACTAGATTAACTGAAATAAATAAACAAGAGAACGGGTGTCACAAAGTAAAGCACAAAACATGACAGCAAATGGCAACTAAACTGGAGAAAAGTGATAAATATCAACCAAATTAGGACTAAATCTAACCAGAAAATCTTTATAGATTGTGATGCCAGAACAAATAAACAAAAAAACAACAACCAAAAAAAAGTCCAGACTGGCAGGCTAGAGAAGGTTTCTTTAGCCTGAACTAAGGTAGCAAATTGGGTGACCCTTTTTAACACATCTTTCTTTCCCATTTTTCTCAAGTCTTTATATTTCAAAGTCAAAGTCTAAATTTTGTTATTTGTCATACGCACACATGTGTTGTACATGTGGTGAAACGAAATTGAGTACACAGGGTCCCAGTTACATCCAACAAAAGTATAAAATGTAAAATAAAAACAATAATAACATCTAAGATATGAACTAAGGAAAACATTCAACTAAACATACGCTAAGCACTAGTAGTATAAAAGCAATGCGCCGAACAGCAGAACATATCACACATCACTGTGAAAACATTTATTTAGTTGATAATGTTATGTCCTCCTGTTTACCATCACTGACATTTGCAGAGATTTCTATGATCAGTATCTTGTCTATGGACAGAAAAATCTAGCTTGATACAGTGTTTCCTAAATTTGGAACAAACATCTACCAAACCTCTGTAGCCATGACTGCCGAGCACTCAGTTGCTTTCCCACTAACATCTTTCTAATATAATGTTTCATATTCCCACAGCTTGTAACTGTGACCCAGCCGGATCTCTGCAGGGCGGACTGTGTGACTCACACACAGATGTGGCAGCAGGGCTGATCTCAGGTCAGTGCCGGTGCAAAGCCAACGTTGAGGGAGAACGCTGTGATCACTGCAGACAGGGATACCATGGACTGGGACAAAGCCCTGATGGCTGTCAGCGTAAGTCACAACTATTGTGTACAAGCACAGTGTGTTCAAACAGATACAATAAACGTGCTGATGAATTGTTTCGTGACGTTGTGGCAGCTTGTACCTGTAACCTGCTGGGAACCATGCCCGGAGCAAACACCTGTGATTCAAACACAGGGCAATGCTTTTGCAAACGACTTGTCAGTGGACACAACTGCGATCAGTGTCGGGTACGTCCACAAACACAATGCCAGGTTCATCTGGGGCACATTTACCCATGTAAATTCAATGTTTTTGTGAACAGCCGGAGCACTGGGGTCTGTCCAACGACATGGACGGCTGCAGACCGTGCAACTGTGACCAAGGAGGTGCTGTCAACAACAAGTAGGTCTAACTAAAAACAGCTGCTTTCTCTTTCCATGAGACACTTATTTAGGTGTATACATCATGAAATGATGGCAGGTGAAGATCTCAAATGCAGGCAGAGAGGTACAGATGAGTATAAATGAACCCAATCATTGTTCCTGTTTTTACATCTGT
>JBBPBX010066645.1:0-19615 GCA_038048925.1 Garcialebias charrua | reverse complement strand
TTTATCCATCCATCCATCCATCCATTTTCTTCCGCTTATCCGGGGTCGGGTCGCGGGGGTAGCAGCCTAAGTAGGGAGGCCCAGACTTCCCTCTCCCCAGCCACTTGGAGCAGCTCCTCTGGGGGAATCCCAAGGCGTTCCCAGGCCAGCCGAGAAACATAGTCCCTCCAGCGTATCCTGGGTCTTCCTCTGGGTCTCCTCCCGGTGGGACATGCCCGGAACACCTCACCAGGGAGGCGTCCAGGAGGCATCCTAACCAGATGCCCGAGCCACCTCAACTGGCTCCTCTCGATGTGGAGAAGCAGCGGCTCTACTCCGAGTCCCTCCCGGATGACTGAGCTTCTCACCCTATCTCTAAGGGAGAGTCCAGCCACCCTGCGGAGAAAACTCATTTCAGCCGCTTGTATCCGAGATCTTGTTCTTTCGGTCATAACCCAAAGCTCATGACCATAGATGAGGGTGGGAACGTAGATCGATCGGTAAATTGAGAGCTTTGCCTTTTGACTCAGCTCTCTCTTCACCACGACAGACCGGTACAGCGCCCGCTTCACTGCGGACGCTGCACCTATCCGCCTATCGATCTCACGCTCCAGTTTTCCCTCATTCGTGAACAAGATCCCGAGATACTTAAACTCCTCCACTTGGGGCAGGACCTCCTCCCCGACCCGGAGAGGGCACGCTACCCTTTTCCGGCTCAAGACCATGGCCTCGGATTTGGAGGAACTGATCCTCATCCCGGCCGCATCGCATTCAGCTGCAAACCGCTCCAGTGAAAGCTGTAGATCACGAGCTGATGAAGCCAATAGGACCACATCATCTGCAAAAAACAGAGAAGCGATTCTAAGGCCACCAAAACGGATCCTCTCAACACCTTGGCTGCGCCTAGAAATTCTGTCCATAAAAGTTATAAACAGAATCGGTGACAAAGGGCAACCTTGGCGGAGTCCAACTCTCACCGGAAACGAGCCTGACTTACTGCCGGCAATGCGGACCAAGCTCTGACACCGGTCGTACAGGGACCTAACAGCCCATATCAATGGGCCTGGTACCCCATACTCCCGGAGTACCCCCCACAGAACCCCCCGAGGGACGCGGTCGAATGCCTTTTCCAAGTCTACAAAGCACATGTAAACTGGTTGGGCAAACTCCCACGCACCCTCCAGGACCCTGTTGAGGGTGTAGAGCTGGTCTAGTGTTCCACGACCAGGACGAAAACCACACTGCTCCTCCTGAATCCGAGGTTCGACTATCCGACGGACCCTCCTCTCCAGAACCCCTGAATAGACCTTACCAGGGAGGCTTAAGAGTGTGATCCCTCTATAGTTGGAACACACCCTACGGTCCCCCTTTTTGAATAGGGGAACCACCACCCCAGTCTGCCAATCCAAGGGAACTGCCCCCGATGTCCACGCGATATTGCAGAGTCGCGTAAGCCAACACAACCCCACAACATCCAGAGCCCTAAGGAACTCAGGACGAATCTCATCCACCCCCGGAGCCTTGCCACCGCGGAGCTTTTTAACCACCTCGGCGACCTCCGCACCAGAGATTGGAGAGCCCGATCCAAAGTCCCCAGGCTCCGCTTCCTCAGTGGAAGACGTGCCAGTAGGATTGAGGAGGTCTTCGAAGTATTCCGCCCACCGACTCACAACATCCCGAGTTGAGGTCAACAGCACGCCATCCCCACCATAAATGGTGTTGGTCGCGTACCGCTTTCCCCCCCTGAGACGCCGGATGGTGGACCAGAATCGCCTCGAAGCCGTACGGAAGTCATTCTCCATGGCCTCTCCGAACTCCTCCCACGCCCGAGTTTTTGCCTCAGCAACCACCCGAGCCGCATGCCGCTTGGACTGCCGGTACCTATCTGCTGCTTCCGGGGTCCCACAGGCTAAAAAGGCCCAATAGGACTCCTTCTTCAGCTTGACAGCATCCCTCACCGCCGGTGTCCACCACCGGGTTCGAGGGTTGCCACCACGACAGGCACCAACAACCTTGCGGCCACAACTCCGATAAGCTGCCTCGACAATAGAGGCGCGAAACATGGTCCACTCGGGCTCAATGTCCCCCGCCTCCCTCGGAACGTGTTCAAAGCTCTCCCGGAGGTGGGAGTTAAAGCTCCGTCTTACGGGAGACTCTGCCAGACGTTCCCAGCAGACCCTCACAATACGTTTGGGTCTGCCAGGTCTGACCGGCATCCTCCCCCACCATCGGAGCCAACTCACCACCAGGTAGTGGTCAGTGGACAGCTCCGCCCCTCTCTTCACCCGAGTGTCCAGGACATGCGGCCGCAGATCAGATGAGACGACAACAAAGTCGATCATTGAACTACGACCTAGGGTGTCCTGGTGCCAAGAGCACATATGGACACCCTTATGCCTGAACATGGTGTTTGTTATGGACAATCCATGACGAGCACAGAAGTCCAACAACAGAACACCACTCGGGTTCAGATCAGGGGGGCCGTTCCTCCCAACCACACCCCTCCAGGTCTCACTGTCATTGCCCACGTGAGCGTTGAAGTCCCCCAGCAGAACAAGGGAGTCCCCAGGAGGCGCACCCTCCAATACCCCCTCCAAGGACTCCAAAAAGGGTGGGTAATCTGCGCTGCCGTTCGGCGCATAGGCACAAACAACAGTCAGAGCCCGTCCCCCCACACGTAGGCGAAGGGAGGCTACCCTCTCGTTCACCGGGGTGAACCCCAACGTACAGGCACCGAGATGGGGGGCAACAAGTATGCCCACTCCTGCTCGGCGCCTCTCACCAGGGGCAACTCCAGAGTGGAAGAGTGTCCAACCCCTCTCAAGGAAACTGGTTCCAGAGCCAGAGCCATGCGTTGAGGTGAGTCCGACTATTTCTAGCCGGAACCTCTCAACCTCACACACTAGCTCAGGCTCCTTCCCCACCAGAGAGGTGACATTCCATGTCCCAATGGCCAGCTTCTGTAGCCGAGGATCAGACCGCCAGGGTCCCCGCCCTCGGCCACCACCCATTCCACAATGCACCCGACCCCTTTGGCCCCTCCCACAGGTGGTGAGCCTATGGGAAGTTTATTGTTTAATGAAATTCTATCACTGCTGTTCATTGTTCTTTAGTTTTAGCAGGTCGCTTTCGTAAATGAGCCCATGAGGTTCAAAAGATTTACCTGACTAAATAAAGGTTGAATGAATGTTGCTCATTAAGTTGAATGAATGCCTTCCAAAGTTGCACGGTGCAGTTTGTATTTCATTCACTGAGTTTAAACCACTTGACTTCCAAAACAAACCACCTCTGAAAAATTTTCTAATTTGGCATATTGTGAGAAAACAATTACACATGCAGAATTTCACTTTCAAAGTTGAACATAGTTCATTGCATTAAAGGAGCTGTATGTAACTTTTCTAACAATGTATTTTTAACATATTTCTTCACTCTGTCACTACCTCCTGACATACTGATTTTAGACAAGTAATCTGTGAAAAAAACTATTGTCCCCTAGCTTCTCTAAAAGCTATTCTAAAAAGCCACAGTGACCCACCGTTAACCAGCCAATAAAAACAGAGTGGTTAGATTTCTGTTGCTCACCAACTTTGAGCAACTTCTGATTTGGACTTTCAAAATAAATCACCTCCAAAGTTGGACATTGTTCATTGTGATATACACAAGTTGCTCACTTAATTGCTGGACAACATTTCGATTCCACGCACCACACTCACTTCAGGTTGACTTTAGAGGACCCCAAGATGTTGCTGACCAACGTTGAGCAACTTCTGATTTGGACTTTCAAAATAAATCACCTCCAAAGTTGGACATTGTTCATTGTGATATACACAAGTTGCTGACTTCATTGCTGGACAACATTTCGATTCCACGCACCACACTCACTTCAGGTTGACTTTAGAGGACCCCAAGATGTTGCTGACCAACTTTGAGCAACTTCTGATTTGGACTTTCAAAATAAATCACCTCCAAAGTTGGACATTGTTCATTGTGATATACACAAGTTGCTGACTTCATTGCTGGACAACATTTCGATTCCACGCACCACACTCACTTCAGGTTGACTTTAGAGGACCCCAAGATGTTGCTGACCAACTTTGAGCAACTTCTGATTTGGACTTTCAAAATAAATCACCTCCAAAGTTGGACATTGTTCATTGTGATATACACAAGTTGCTGACTTCATTGCTGGACAACATTTCGATTCCACGCACCACACTCACTTCAGGTTGACTTTAGAGGACCCCAAGATGTTGCTGACCAACGTTGAGCAACTTCTGATTTGGACTTTCAAAATAAATCACCTCCAAAGTTGGACATTGTTCATTGTGATATACACAAGTTGCTGACTTCATTGCTGGACAACATTTCGATTCCACGCACCACACTCACTTCAGGTTGACTTTAGAGGACCCCAAGATGTTGCTGACCAACGTTGAGCAACTTCTGATTTGGACTTTCAAAATAAATCACCTCCAAAGTTGGACATTGTTCATTGTGATATACACAAGTTGCTGACTTCATTGCTGGACAACATTTCGATTCCACGCACCACGCTCACTTCAGGTTGACTTTAGAGGACCCCAAGATGTTGCTGACCAACGTTGAGCAACTTCTGATTTGGACTTTCAAAATAAATCACCTCCAAAGTTGGACATTGTTCATTGTGATATACACAAGTTGCTGACTTCATTGCTGGACAACATTTCGATTCCACGCACCACACTCACTTCAGGTTGACTTTAGAGGACCCCAAGATGTTGCTCACCAACTTTGAGCAACTTCTGATTTGGACTTTCAAAATAAATCACCTCCAAAGTTGGACATTGTTCATTGTGATATACACAAGTTGCTGACTTCATTGCTGGACAACATTTCGATTCCACGCACCACACTCACTTCAGGTTGACTTTAGAGGACCCCAAGATGTTGCTGACCAACGTTGAGCAACTTCTGATTTGGACTTTCAAAATAAATCACCTCCAAAGTTGGACATTGTTCATTGTGATATACACAAGTTGCTGACTTCATTGCTGGACAACATTTCGATTCCACGCACCACACTCACTTCAGGTTGACTTTAGAGGACCCCAAGATGTTGCTGACCAACGTTGAGCAACTTCTGATTTGGACTTTCAAAATAAATCACCTCCAAAGTTGGACATTGTTCATTGTGATATACACAAGTTGCTGACTTCATTGCTGGACAACATTTCGATTCCACGCACCACGCTCACTTCAGGTTGACTTTAGAGGACCCCAAGATGTTGCTGACCAACGTTGAGCAACTTCTGATTTGGACTTTCAAAATAAATCACCTCCAAAGTTGGACATTGTTCATTGTGATATACACAAGTTGCTGACTTCATTGCTGGACAACATTTCGATTCCACGCACCACACTCACTTCAGGTTGACTTTAGAGGACCCCAAGATGTTGCTCACCAACTTTGAGCAACTTCTGATTTGGACTTTCAAAATAAATCACCTCCAAAGTTGGACATTGTTCATTGTGATATACACAAGTTGCTGACTTCATTGCTGGACAACATTTCGATTCCACGCACCACACTCACTTCAGGTTGACTTTAGAGGACCCCAAGATGTTGCTGACCAACTTTGAGCAACTTCTGATTTGGACTTTCAAAATAAATCACCTCCAAAGTTGGACATTGTTCATTGTGATATACACAAGTTGCTGACTTCATTGCTGGACAACATTTCGATTCCACGTACCACGCTCACTTCAGGTTGACTTTAGAGGACCCCTAGATGTTGCTGACCAACTTTGAGCAACTTCTGATTTGGACTTTCAAAATAAATCACCTCCAAAGTTGGACATTGTTCATTGTGATATACACAAGTTGCTGACTTCATTGCTGGACAACATTTCGATTCCACGCACCACACTCACTTCAGGTTGACTTTAGAGGACCCCAAGATGTTGCTGACCAACTTTGAGCAACTTCTGATTTGGACTTTCAAAATAAATCACCTCCAAAGTTGGACATTGTTCATTGTGATATACACAAGTTGCTGACTTCATTGCTGGACAACATTTCGATTCCACGCACCACGCTCACTTCAGGTTGACTTTAGAGGACCCCAAGATGTTGCTGACCAACTTTGAGCAACTTCTGATTTGGACTTTCAAAATAAATCACCTCCAAAGTTGGACATTGTTCATTGTGATATACACAAGTTGCTGACTTCATTGCTGGACAACATTTCGATTCCACGCACCACACTCACTTCAGGTTGACTTTAGAGGACCCCAAGATGTTGCTGACCAACGTTGAGCAACTTCTGATTTGGACTTTCAAAATAAATCACCTCCAAAGTTGGACATTGTTCATTGTGATATACACAAGTTGCTGACTTCATTGCTGGACAACATTTCGATTCCACGCACCACACTCACTTCAGGTTGACTTTAGAGGACCCCAAGATGTTGCTGACCAACGTTGAGCAACTTCTGATTTGGACTTTCAAAATAAATCACCTCCAAAGTTGGACATTGTTCATTGTGATATACACAAGTTGCTGACTTCATTGCTGGACAACATTTCGATTCCACGCACCACACTCACTTCAGGTTGACTTTAGAGGACCCCAAGATGTTGCTGACCAACGTTGAGCAACTTCTGATTTGGACTTTCAAAATAAATCACCTCCAAAGTTGGACATTGTTCATTGTGATATACACAAGTTGCTGACTTCATTGCTGGACAACATTTCGATTCCACGCACCACACTCACTTCAGGTTGACTTTAGAGGACCCCAAGATGTTGCTGACCAACGTTGAGCAACTTCTGATTTGGACTTTCAAAATAAATCACCTCCAAAGTTGGACATTGTTCATTGTGATATACACAAGTTGCTGACTTCATTGCTGGACAACATTTCGATTCCACGCACCACGCTCACTTCAGGTTGACTTTAGAGGACCCCAAGATGTTGCTGACCAACTTTGAGCAACTTCTGATTTGGACTTTCAAAATAAATCACCTCCAAAGTTGGACATTGTTCATTGTGATATACACAAGTTGCTGACTTCATTGCTGGACAACATTTCGATTCCACGCACCACACTCACTTCAGGTTGACTTTAGAGGACCCCAAGATGTTGCTGACCAACGTTGAGCAACTTCTGATTTGGACTTTCAAAATAAATCACCTCCAAAGTTGGACATTGTTCATTGTGATATACACAAGTTGCTGACTTCATTGCTGGACAACATTTCGATTCCACGCACCACACTCACTTCAGGTTGACTTTAGAGGACCCCAAGATGTTGCTGACCAACGTTGAGCAACTTCTGATTTGGACTTTCAAAATAAATCACCTCCAAAGTTGGACATTGTTCATTGTGATATACACAAGTTGCTGACTTCATTGCTGGACAACATTTCGATTCCACGCACCACGCTCACTTCAGGTTGACTTTAGAGGACCCCTAGATGTTGCTGACCAACTTTGAGCAACTTCTGATTTGGACTTTCAAAATAAATCACCTCCAAAGTTGGACATTGTTCATTGTGATATACACAAGTTGCTGACTTCATTGCTGGACAACATTTCGATTCCACGCACCACACTCACTTCAGGTTGCTTCAGGTTGCATATGAAATGGTCAGTTGTACTTATTAGAAACAAGTAAACTGTACAAATGTATTATTGTAAAGACCTATAGTAAAACATTTTCTCAAACCAAACATTAATTAGTCATAACGTAATACAATCCTTCTCTTTTCCATCCAGTAATAAGTACTTACTTTAATTTTTTTGCAGCATCTTCTGAGTCACTCTCTTCTGAGTTACTTTTTGCAGGATCCACCAGAAATACTGTGTGGTTCACAACATTTACGCACTACCAAAAACAAGACGGTTAATACATTTTTCATTGATAAGCTCCACAGTGACTGGTCTGAATGATTATAGACCGGTGGCTCTCACCCCGATAGTCGCTAAATGTTTTGAGAAACTGGTCATGTCCCACATCAAGACAGCCGTCAACATCAACGAGGACCCTCATCAATATGCATACCGTGAGAACCGATCAACAGAGGACGCCATCTCCTCTGTGGTCCACACTGCTCTCACCCACCTGGATCAGAAGGACTCATACGTGCGTCTGCTCTTTGTGGACTTCACATCTGCCTTCAACACCATGATCCCCCAAACTCTGATAGACAAACTATCCACACTTGGACTAAGCCCCTCTATTTGTAACTGGGTCTTAGACTTCTTAACAAACAGACCACAGTCCGTGAAGATCCACAACTTCTCCTCCTCCACCATCACCCTCAGCACTGGCTCTCCTCAGGGATGTGTGCTGAGCCCTCTTCTGTTCACTCTGCTCACATATGATTGTACAGCCACACATCCAGGCTGTCATATTGTTAAGTTTGCAGATGATACAGCTGTGGTGGGATGCATCACAGATAATGATGAATCCAGCTACAGACAGGAGGTGGAACATCTGGAGAGCTGGTGCAAAGAGAACAACCTTCACATGAATGTGAAGAAGACGAAGGAGATGATTGTGGACTTCAGAAGGAACAAACACACCCACACCCCACTGTATATAGGTGGATCTGCGGTGGAGGTGGTCTCCAGCTACAAGTACCTGGGTGTACACTTGAACGATAACCTCAGCTGGAGCAATAACACCACCAGCCTGATCAAGAAAGGTCATCAGAGACTCTACTTCCTCAGACGGCTGAGACGAGCCGGTCTGAGAAGCTCAGTCCTCACCTCGTTCTACAGGTGTGCAGTGGAGAGCGTCCTGTGCTCCAGCATCAACGTGTGGCATGGAGGCTGCACAGTTGCAGAGAGGAAAGCTCTACAAAGAGTGGTGAAGGCTGCACAGAAGTCTGTGGGAGTCAGTCTCCCCACCATCACAGACATTTACACCTCCAGATGCAGAAAAAGAGCCACCTGCATCATGAAAGACCTCACTCACCCAGCACACTCACTCTTTGCACCACTCCCCTCGGGACGGAGGTTGAGGAGCATCAAATGTAGAACCACTAGACTGAGGAACAGCTTCTACCCTGAGGCTGTCAGACTCATGAATAAATAAATAATAAGAATAAACACTGCAAAATGTCACATCATGCTGATACTGATCTGTTTCTTGTTGCTGCGTTCATCTGTGACCATCTGCTCATGTTCGTGCTGCTGTTTATAATGATGTTTTTCTACTACATTAGGGCTTAGTGTATTACTAGCTGATGTCTCTCTTAGTTAATCCTAGATGTTATTATTGTTTTTCTCTTGCATTTGTTGTTGGATGTAACTGGGACCCTGTGTACATAATCTCGTTTTCAACACATGTACTACATGCGGTGCAAATGACAATAAATTCTCTGACTCTGACTCTGACAAGTTGCTGACTTCATTGCTGGACAACATTTCGATTTTTTTTTTTAAATGTGCAATCACTGATCAGTTTTTTAATGTGTAATGCACTTAAATGAGTAAAAGTGTAAAAGGACAATTAATTTAATGTAAATATTTTTATAATTTATTTATTCTTTGCACTAATACAAAGAAAAAAGTGGACTTTTGGAATGAGTATACTGGTCTAGCCCCCTTGAGATCAGATTAAGCTGTATGCGGCCCCCAGATCAAAATGAGTTTGACACCCCTGATCTAGTACATTATTTTATCAACTGAAGTTATTGAAGTTCCATGATTTGGTAGCTTATAATATTTTATCAGTTATGTATAGGGTTCAGAATAACACATTACCTTTAAATATCCAAATGCATTTTGTAAAAAGACAAAGTTGTTATAACCTTAAGGGGACAGAGATGTTTGTAAAACCACAATTCAGAACTAGTTTGAAGGGACGTTCTACCTCAATCCAGGGAATTAGATTATGGAATGGCTTGGAGAATGTAGTTAAAAATGACAAGTCAATGTTTACATTTAAGAAAATGATCAAAATGAATTTGTCAAAAAAATATATATATGAAATCACGTAATGTGTATTGTATTAGTTAGAAAATTAGAAAGAGTTAATTTTGTACTGTTGGTGGAAGCTTATTATTGTTTAATCAGACCGTTTGAAAAAAGGGGCAGATAAAACTTCATTATTCCTGCATATACCCTGCTATAAGACCCCAAAATACCTGAGGTAAAAACACACATCCTATGTAAATTGACGAATCCCAGATCACACCTTAACAGTAGGGGTTTGTTAAGGTCTTTGTTAGTATAATTCACATAAGCTACTCTGCTCTCATCGTCTGGGAATCAGAACTAAAGGCTGCATTATCATTTTTTCAAAGTTGGTACCTGAGGCCCCCCCCCCACTCTGAGAATGCCTTTCTTTTTTTTAACATAAACAGCTTTTTTGTCAAAGAAACTGTTTATGTTAAAATAGAAAAAAAGGTCAAAATAGGCTCTTTTGTGTTACTCCGATGGTAATTTGTTCCAGTAAAAGGCCATTATTTTACTGCATGGCAATTTTGGAGGAAGGGCGTGAACTTCTGTCACTCCCATACCATTTAAAAGTGTGGGTTAGTTTGGTTCGTCATCAGTTATCAATCATGACGAAACGGCGAGGGTAAGTATGCCTTTTACAAGAAAACATCACTGTTTTGTAGTTACTTGAATAATAAGCCAAGTCGTAGATTATAAAAATTACTATAAATTACTATATGATTTTCTATTTAAAACCCCCACAAAAAAAACAGTATGTAAAAAATATGGTTGATACTAAGATACAATAAGACATAACTTTATTGATAATCTTGGACATTGTGTTTTAAAATGCATTTTCTCATTCAATCTTACTTTTGTATGTGCTTGTCATGTACTGACAAATTTCACACATTATTTGCAGAGTTTTCAGTTTCCAGTTGTTTGGAGTGAGTATAAAGATTTGTTCTCTGCTATGTACAGTACTAATAATCTCTGATTGTGTTTGAAAAAGATTAGCATTAACATTTTGTACAATTTTTTTTCTTTATGCATTAAACAGAATATTAAAAAAAAGATCCTGTTACAGAACATTGTGTCAGAGGCAGAGAAACAACTACGAAATGGAATTCAGTATGACGATGTCATCAGTGCAGACAATGGCTTTTTGGCTTCAGTTTGCACGGGACTTCAAATACCAAATACTACAAGAAATCGTGACACGATAAAGAGAAATTGCAGATCACTTAAGGTTTGTAAACAATTTACAATTGCTTTTCTTTCATTAAACAAAACTACACCATTGTAAAATGTTTCTGAAGGCATGCTCAGTAACCTACCTGGATTATTGAGCATGCATCACGATAAAAAGTTGAACGTTTCAACCGCGTGCATATCTGGTCTGGGGTGAGGTTTTACACCCTTTCCACAGTGATGTTGTGGATTGGACCAGCTCAGATCAGGGTGAAATATATATATATATATATATATATATATATATATATATATATATATATATATATATATATATATATATATATATATATATATATATATATATATATATATAATATATATATATATATACAAGCCCAAAACCAGAAAAGTTGGCACGTTGTGGAAATCGCAAATAAAAACAGAATACAATGACTTGCAAATCTTTTTCAACCTATATTCAATTGAACACACTGCAAAGACCACATACTTAACGTTCGAACTGGTAAACTTTGTTATTTTTTGCAATTATTAGCTCATTTGGAATTTGATGCCTGCAACATGTTTCAAAAAAGCTGGCACAAGTGACAAAGAAGACAGAGAAATTTGAGGAATGCTCATCAAACACTTATTTGGAATATCCCACAGGTGAACATGCAAATTGGGAACAGGTGGGTGCCATGATTGGGTATAAAAGCAGCTTCCTTGACATGCTCAGTCATCCACATAGAAGGATGGGGCGAGGGTCACCACTCTGTGAACAAATGCGTGGGCAAATTGTCGAACAGTTCAAGAACAACTTTTCTCAACGAGCTATTGCAAGGAATTTAGGAATTTCACCATCTACGGTCCGTAATATCATCAAAAGGTTCAGAGAATCTGGAGAAATCACTACACGTAAGGGGCAAGGCCGAAAACCAACATTGAATGCCCGTGACCTTCGATCCCTCAGGCGGTACTGCATCAAAAACCGACATCAGTGTGTAAAAGATATCACCACATGGGCTCAGGAATACTTCAGAAAACCACTGTCAGTAACTACAGTTCGTCGCTACATCTGTAAGTGCAAGTTAAAGCTCTACTATGCAAAGCAAAAGCCATTCATCAACAAGATCCAGAAACGCCGCCGGCTTTGCTGGGCCCGAGCTCATCTGAGATGGACTGATGCAAAGTGGAAAAGTGTTCTGTGGTCTGATGAGTCCACATTTCAAATTGTCTTTGGAAACTGTGGACGTCGTGTCTTACGGACCAAAGAGGAAAAGAACCATCAGGACTGTTATAGGCGCAAAGTTCAAAAGCCAGCATCTGTGATGGTATGGGGGTGCATTAGTGCCCAAGGCATGGGTAACTTACACATCTGTGAAGGCACCATTAATGCTGAAAGGTACATACAGGTTTTGGAGCAACATATGCTGCCATCCAAGCGACGTCTTTTTCATGGACGCCCCAGCTTATTTCAGCAAGACAATGCCAAGCCACATTCTGCACGTGTTACAACAGCGTGGCTTCGTAGCAAAAGAGTGCGGGTCCTCCCCTGGCCTGCCTGCAGTCCAGACCTGTCCCCCATTGAAAATGTGTGGCGCATTATGAAACGTAAAATACGACAACGGAGACCCCGGACTGTTGAACAACTTAAGCTGTACATCAAGCAAGAATGGGGAAGAATTCCACCTGAAAAGCTTCAAAAATTGGTCTCCTCAGTTCCCAAACGTTTACTGAGTGTTGTTAAAAGGAAAGGCGATGTAACACAGTGGTAAATATGTCCCTGTGCCAACTTTTTTGCAATGTGTTGCTGCCATTGAATTCTAAGTTAATGGTTATTTGCAAAACAAAATAAAGTTTCTCCGTTCGAACATTAAATATATTGTCTTTGCATTCTATTCAGTTGAATATGGGTTGAAAAAGATTTGCAAGTCATTGTATTCTGTTTTTATTTGCGATTTGCACAACGTGCCAACTTTTCTGGTTTTGGGCTTGTATATATACATACAGTAAGTATGTCAGTATATATATATACATACAGTACTGTATGTCAGAATATATATATACATACAGTATGTCAGAATATATATATATATACATACAGTATGTCAGAATCAGAGATTCTTTGGTGTCCTTTGCACCCCCTGTGGTACATCTGGTGGTACAAAATTATGTACATAGGGCCCCGTTAAATCCCACACCACAAAATATAAACGAAAAAATAGTAATAAGTTCTATGGTATGAACTATCACAAACATCATCTAAAATGTACACTACAGTAAGTACTATTGGCCTATAAACATTATTTAGAACAGCAGCACGAACATGGGTCTATGTGAGCAGATGAACCTAAATGACCACAGCAACATTAAACAGATCAGCAGCAACATGAAGCACACAATCCAAAGCACAAATAGCATTAATACTTCATTTAAGCATAAATTGTACAATGTAATTTTGACAAATATTGTGGGATGTAAATGGATCATAGTGTACACAGTTTTGTTTCACCACATGTACCACATATACGAATGACAAATAAAGAAAGTTTGACTTTGACTAAATGCTTGTACTTTAAAACATGCTTGAATTATAAAGTACATGTTATAATTTCTCATGTATTTATTTTCACCAATTGATTATGTAACAAGAAATGGGACTTTATCTGATAAACTAAAGGTTAAAGAAAATAATATAATACAATGATTTCATTAATCAGATAATTTATTACTGGAGTTTATGAAGGGTACACAAAATCAGAATTCATGGACATCTCAGGAAACTGTATTTTCAAATACTGTTTCTTGACCCAAATTTTACTGGATGTGATGGCTTTGACGCCAAGAACAGACATTGCAAGATGATGTATGTTTCTATTTTTTAGGAAATCTTTTTTTTTTTCTTTTAAGGAACTAATCTGGAAAAAATGATTGTCTGTGTTTTTGTCCACTTGTGTTTACGTCCACTTCCACGGCCACTAGTTTTTGATCTCTAAACATATGTTACTTTTTGTAATGTTTTACAATATCTTGTAACAGAGTGCAACAACCACATCAATTCCTGCATTTACTCTTGGAAGTGATGGCTTTGACGCAGAGGAAGACAAAATCTCGGGAGAAGTATGTTTCTATTTTGTAGGAAATCATTTTTTTTTTCAATTTACCTAGTATAATCTTTAAAAAGTGTTTATGTTTACTTCTGTATTTATCTTAAATTACAGTTTCACTCGCCCCTCTCACCTTTGGGAAGTACCAATGGAGAACATGAAGATGAGACAATAGAACAAAATTTGACTGAACATGTAGGTATTACATTGTATTTGTTAAATATTCTAAGGTAATTTTAATTTAGTACTTTCCATGTAAAAAATGGCATTTATCTACAAAACAAAGATTTTATTGTCTACATTGGGAAGTACAAGTAAAGCTTATAAATGATGTAATGGTATCAACTATTTCTTTTTAATGTAACACAAATGTAGTTAAGGTAAAAACAATTGTATAGACAATTGTCTTTCCTTCCAAACACTTCCTCAGTCTGAGGTGCTGTATTCAGCTCAGTCTTATAAATAACACCTTTTCACAGTGGATCAACCAGTTTGCTGAAGACAGCCTGAAACCAGCTGCTCACATGATCAAGGAGGACTAATTCCATTTTGCTAATGTATTTCACTTTAGGCTTTATTTATTCAAAGTAGAAAACAAAATTTAACCAACATTACAAAGGCAAATATTCATGCGCAGTTCATTTTTATCGTTTGTTAAAATGTTTAATTTTGTTTTGCTCTGACCTTACAAAGACCTTTAAGGAAGTGTGTGCGTTAGGAGCATACATGTACCACCGAACCAGCCACTTAAGAGACGTATCACAACTTCTCTTTGACCTGTATTAACAAAAATCTATTTCTCTTCCTGTAGGACACTTTCAGTGACTCATCCGTAGACACATTGAAAAAGATGAACGTCCCAACTACTTCATGCTGGTTTTTGGTTGATCCAAAGGAATGGAACCAGATAAAAAAACATCGAACTAAAAGAGGCTTCAAAGGCCTACAATGGACAAATATTATTAGTCAGGGAATCAAGCACATCTACCCTTTCTGTTCTTTTGGTTTTAAAAGACATACACTGAAGACAGCTGGATCTAAAAAAGCAAGTCCTGAATTTTCGTGTAAGGGATACTGCAGATTTGAAGACTGCCCAGTGACGGTCAAAGTACAGATTCAAAGTGGACAAGAGCTTAAAGCCAAAGTTGATTTTGAAGGTGGGCAAAGTACACACCGGAAGACACAGTTAAAAAGAAGACCTGTACGTGGCCATCGCAGACATGAGCTGGCAAAAGAATTGGAAAGCACTCTTCCAAGATCATTGTATTTACAGCGACTAAACAAGATCGATGACACAACGATGGAAATGGGCTGCAGGGATGATGCACCATCCAAAGAGGTGCTAAAAAACATTTCATCTGAAGTGAGACAAAAAAGTCGACAACATAAAAATGAACTGCTTAGTCTGGAAAAAATGATTGAAAACAAAACCAACTCGCCACAAGAGGTTCTTCAGAATGTGTTGATGCGTCCCAAAGGAGTACATCTGTGGTCCAAAAGGAGTATAAAAATTTATCTGGAACGTTGTCGTGAGGACATTGTTTATTTGGATGCTACAGGGAGTCTTGTGAAGAAGCAACAAGGCTCTCCACCTTTCTATGTTTATGAACTGGTGGTTCGTAACCCTCAAAAAAATTCATCCCCGCTTCCAGTGGCAACTTACCTTACCTGTGACCACACTACAGCATCTGTGCAGTACTTCCTGAATGCCTTCCTAACAGATGTTTTTAGACACTGTGGTCGCAGAGCAAATTGTGCACCTCTGATGCTCATGTGCGATGGATCAATAGTTTTGATGCAAGCTATATGCCTGGCATTTGCAAAAAAAAACCTGAGTGACACAATTAATCACTATTTCAAAATTGCCACTGGAAAAGGCACCACTGAAGATTTCGATGTTCCAGTTCTCCATCGATGCTTAAGCCATGTGATGAAGAATGCAAAGGAGATGTGCAAAAAGTAGTAAGCATACAGTCAATGGTTAAAAAAATAAGCTTCATATATCGTTTACACATGGAATTAATACTAACTTTGATCTTTTGCAACCTGCAGTGCATCTCAGCATTATCGCCTGGCTATGCACATTATTGGTCTGTTCTCCACTGCAAAGTCACTCAAAGACCTAGATGACATGGTCCAGAGTGCGGCTGTTGTATTCTCCAGTCCCTCAACTGATGTAAATGTTGAAAAACATTATGACAACCTGCAGTCAAAGTTAATGCAAATTGGACATCTCACAGATGAAACTGTTCAGGAGAGCAGTATGAATGAGGACTTGAAGGTACAGTATGTCTTATGTTTGTCTTTTTTCCTACTTAATAAAACTTACATGTAAATATACTATTTTTATAAACATGATTTGAAAATGATGAGTGCATATCACTATCCTGCTGTAAATCACGAGTTTTACAAAGAGGAAGTGACATTATTGCGCAGTAATGTTTGCAAGCAACACATCAACAAACAGCTTAAAAAAAGAATACTTTTTGTTCATAGTACTTTTTTTTTCTCAATTGACTAATCTAAAATTAAGTATTTTTAGCAGGTTATTTCCCTTAACCGTGATGTGTCCTACACAAGTAACATCTGTTTGTTGGTAATGATCTAACTGTTAAGTTACTTTCAATAGGAATTGGAGGAATTAGAAGGAAAAAATAACTTTGGAAAACACTACAAACGAGTATTGGAAAAGGCTCCCCTGGTTGAAGATGGTGAACCAAATCTGTACTTCTGCAAAGGGTTCATGAATCACGTCACAAAATACCTTCTCCCATTTGCTGGACTGTGGACTGGGATAATGCTTGGTTGGTTTTATATAAAAAAAACTGTATGCACATTGATAACATGATAAATTAATTACTTATTCATCATATACTGTAACTACAATTACATTGTTTTTGAATGAAGGAGACCTTGGTCGACATGGAAATGGACTCCCATATCAGAACTACTCCAAAAAATACAGCTTGCTTAAAAGCACCAAAAGACAAGTACCTCTTTTGTTCTATAGATAATTTAACAAATGCATTTGTTGATATATCCTTGTTATATATATATATATATATATATATATATATATATATATATATATATATATATATATATATACATATCCTATGTTTAATATATTTCAGCGATGATATTTTGACAAGCTTTGTGTAATGTGTACGTTTGCAGAACATCACTGTGGACAACAAAACCCAGGGAATAATGGAAAAAAGCCAATGGGACCTGAAACATGTTCGTTTCACCTCAGGCAGGCTCAACAGAATCGATGACTTCATTGTCCACTATCAGAGAACACACACAGCACTACTGAAAGAGTACCAGGACTCAAAAAGAGACCACAAAGAAAAGGTTAATGCTTCGCTGTATTATTTAAATCATAAGACTGTACACAGTTTGGATTATTGTCAGCAAGATCAAGGGTTACTGTGTCAACTATTGAAATCAATGCCCATTATTGTTGAAATGTTACAAACAGGAATGTCTTCTTTTTGGTATAGAAAAGACCATGGTGTATTTTGGATAACAGTTTTATTATTCATTCACGTTAATTCAAGTGTACGGTATTTAGTTACATCCATTTCATCATGTCTATGCAGTTATTTCGAGTGAGTCGAGAGAAATGGAAGGACCGAAAACTGACAAAGAAGGGAAGATATGTGTCATCAATACGCAAATCTTTCCCTTTTAAGAATAAAACAAATAAGGTATGTCTGTATGTAGAGACACGTTAAACATAAGAAAGTGAAATCTTCAACAATTTCTAATATACCGGTAATTTAAATTATTCTAATGTTGATAACAGTTGTAAATTTTTCCATACCACAAACATGAATTATTATATAGTCAGTCTATTAAAAGATGGTGATGTGCTATGACTGAGCTACTGGAACATTTGAAATCTACATTTGTTTTGTTTGGCAGGCATTTGGGTATATTGTATTTGGGTAATTATATAGAAATAATAATTACAGTACAACATATTGTCATGATGGTAGGAAAGAAACAGCCAGAGCCAGAGAGCTGAGAAGATGTCATTTGAAGAGGAAGGAGTGGAAGATGAGGCTGAGTCCAAAATGACAATGCAGACTGATGTGCATGTGAGTACTACCTTAAAAAGGAGTTATTCTGTAAACGCATGCAATTGTAAGATCAGCTCAGCTGTATGTACTGTCTGCAGTTAACATGTACCTAACTATTACAGAAACAATTGATGTCAATGTGGAAGAGAGACACAGAGATTATTGTTTCACTGATTCCAACACATACAGAAGGAAACACAATTATCATCCGCCACACTGAGCTGCGGACAGTACGACCACACCACTGGCTATGTGGAGAGGTAATAGAATGATATAATTTATTTATTTATGAAATACAATATACAAAATAAAAATATATAATTTCTTACCATAGGTAATAGAAGGGCTGTTTCATATAATGGCAAATAAGATGGACACGTGCAAAAGAGTTTACATCCTGAATTACTACACGGCCGGAGCGATACTTAGTGGAAACGAAGCACTACTAACCAGACAATGTTTGTACAACGTAAGTTTACTGTAATTTATGAAATCACAGAAATCCACACAAGGACAAAGGCCAGAGTCAAATCAATGTTTTTTTTTAAATATGTTGCTTTTGTAATTATAGGTAGTTAGATATGTGTTCTGGAATATATTTAAGTAAATGGTTTAATAAAAAAAGTTTTTTTAGTTGTACTTTCATTTCTGCACTAACATTTGTCTACATATGCTTTGTACAGGTAAATTTTGACAATTATGATGGCATTGTCTCATTTGTCAATGTCGACAAAATTCACTGGAAGTTTCTGGTTAGTAGTCATAAAACGTGCAAGAAAAGTTTACATATAAAGTTGTAGGCTTATCAATGAAAAATGTATTAACCGTCTTGTTTTTGGTAGTGCGTAAATGCTGTGAACCACACAGTATTTCTGGTGGATCCTGCAAAAAGTAACTCAGAAGAGAGTGACTCAGAAGATGCTGCAAAAAAATTAAAGTAAGTACTTATTACTGGATGGAAAAGAGAAGGATTGTATTACGTTATGACTAATTAATGTTTGGTTTGAGAAAATGTTTTACTATAGGTCTTTACAATAATACATTTGTACAGTTTACTTGTTTCTAATAAGTACAACTGACAATTTCATATGCTGCAAACAAAGTGAAGTACGAACAACGTGTTTTGGAAAATCAAAATGGGTGGACATTGAATGGAAAGGAGGCGTCATGGACCACCCCTATCAACAGGATGGGAATAGCTGCGGTGTTATTGTGGCAATGGTAAATGATTTCTAAAGTTTAATAAACTTCCTTAGAAACACTTTGTTTAATAAGTCATTTTTCTTTGGTTTTGTTTGTGTGACATTTGATTTTAT